>JAWNNX010000514.1:0-110954 GCA_035044505.1 Zaprionus lineosus
CCCCACGTTCCTTGATAGTCACATCTAATCGATCATAAATTGATTGAAATTCCTTTCGTGAAACATCACATATAAGTCTCCAAGCTTGCAATGCTTGCAATGATTTAGGTTTGCCGCTTTGTAGTGTGACCACACAACTGTACGCGCTCTTCTTAAAATTGTCATCTTCATCAAAACTGAAAAGAAATATTTGAATTAATTTATACAAATGCATAACGTTATTTTATTTATCTGTATTTAAAAAGAAGCTAACGACATATTTTAAAACAATTCCAATAAACATTGTTGTTTAAACAAACGTACCTGTATTTCACAGACTTAGTGACTTTAAACGTAAAAATACCACGGCAAAAGTAGTGTCTTACTTTTAAACATATCTTACGATTATTTAATGGCTGAAAACTATTTTCTAAACCTATATAACATAACCAACATGTTTAATGTTTGGATATTAAAATTACGTTATACAAACAAATCAAATTTCGTGAATTTATCCTTGCGATATACATTTCTTTCATATATTGACTGCTGAGAAATTATTACATTTATCATGTTATTTAATTATTAACAAACATGAACTAAACAGAACTCGTTGGATAATACTTAAATCAATAGATATGATAATAAAGTGAATACAGTGCAATCATTAACTAACCATTAACTACATGTTATTTATATTGTCATCCACAACGAAAGAAAAAAATCATATTTCACTAGTTTTAAAAATAAGAAATCCACAATATTTAAATAAAAATAAATTTTTGATTTTTAATATTAAGTGAAACTATAGCATACAATAACAATAGTGGCTTATAACATGGAAACAATTAGGAATATACCATTCGAAGCCTAATTGTTTAAGAAAAATACGAACTAAATTTCGTATGATTATGAAATGAAAAAAGATAATAAAAACTTGTCATGAAAATCAATGAAAAGACAATATTATATACAGTTTGTCAAACAATTTTTTTCAAAATGTATACACATGCCAAATAGAGGTAGCTAAAGAGTTAATGGCACTAAATTTCATGGAAATTCTTTTACTGCGTCTTTTTTTATTGTCCTGTGATTTGATTTTATTAAAAAAAAATAGTTGAGCATGAGCACTACTGTACAAATTCAGCCACTCTTTAATAATTATTCTTATTAATGAGGTTTTTTTAGTAGGACTGCGTTTTGCTACATTTCTTTATGTGCAGGCCTATTTGCAGACCTTGGAGAGGGTGGAGGTAACTATCTCCGTCATCTGTTTGAACGTCCTGTCCATAATCTTTTCGATTATACTCCCCATTCTGGATTACATGGCTGCCAATTGGGTCTCTTGAGGCGCTGGAGATGATCCGAGCTGTGTAGGTTGTTGTGTATGTGGATGCTCAGACCGATTGCCTTTAAGCGCTTCTGCGAAACTATTTTCTCCTGTAACTGTGGCCCAAGGCTGGCTAACTCTCTGAGTCTCACTAGAACGGAATGTTTTGGGTGACCTTAGCGCCTTTGCCTTTTTGTATGCCGAGGAACCTTTATACGATGCTGCGTGATCGCTACTAAAGTGAAAGCAAGTGGATGCCTCGTCCTTCTGCTTGGGGCATTTCGCTGAGCTGGGGACTTCTACGCATTTAACGCACCTAGCCTGAAGATTGCAGTATCGCTGGCTGTGATCAAAGCCTTGAAATCGGTAGCACTGGGGTATGTTGTGAAATTTATCGGGAGCTCAATTGTTACCACTGAACTGCAGAGCCGTTTTGTTTGAAAAGTATCCTTGTTGTTTTTGGCGGGTTCTAGGTTAACAAAGAATATATTTAATGCGTTTGTGCCTTTCTGAACAAGATTTTATAAATCCCTGACATTATGACCGTGACTGCTTAACTCTACTTTAATGTCATCTGGATCAGTGGAGTAGTGGGGGTCATTAACTACTATCCGGTAGGAACGTTCAGCACGAGGCTGAAAAGAGTGGTACCTTTTATTATTATTTTTGAGGTAAGTTTTAAGAGCTGTAAATCTGGCCTTATCTTGAGTCGTTACACTGATGTTATTATTTGTGGTTGTCTTATATGTAACCAAAATGTCTTTTCCAAGAACAGTAGCGATTTCGTTGGAGAGGGTTTTCATGTTGGTCACGTCTGGGAAATAGGTTACAATGGATACACCTGCCAATGTGTAACATCGTCAAAAGTTGCTCTTAACTGCCTCAAAATAAAGAATGGGTCAAGTCCGCAGAAGGCCTCAGCTGCACTCAATCTTTAGGCTTGATAGTTTTTGTTCCCAGGGCAACTGAGGCACTCTGCGGACTTGCGATTGCGCCAACAACGCGCACGCAAATATACTTCCTTCCTACTACTTTACAGCCTACTTGTTAGTATGCGATCTCAAGAAATATTAAGCAAAACAATTTTTGATACAAGTGCAAAGCAGACACTTGCCAGACTTGAATAGCTTATTCATTTGACAATGTAAAGGAGTTTAATGTCTATTATTTCCTTCTGAGACATCTCAATACTTAAAGTATTTTAAAATGTAAAATTATACTATTATTATAACACTCTATTAATATTTATTAACTTTGCTAAAATCCTCGCCGGAGTTGCGGGCAATTGAGCAAATGCGTGTGTATGCATAGAAGTAAGTAAGTAAACCGCTGTATTTTCGCGATCATCAAGCATTTTATCGAATGAGAATACATAATCGCTTATACGGTTATGACACAAATCTGTATACTTTATACATCCATACGCTATTGCCTCTTGAGCTTTAACCAACTCATCAGGTGTAAGTATTTTATCCCGACCTTTTTTTTGCAACTGTTTTAAAGAGTGCTTCATTCCTTCATCAAGCAAATCTGATAGTTTAACAGTATCCCCCGAACGAGTCTTAAACTTTTTGCCATCTTCACCTAACACAACGCCAAACTGCACGTGGTCCACACGATGAATAGCAGGATTGACGATACCGCAGCGTTTTGCAGCTTTGAATATTGAATCAAAGTGAGTACTTTGACCAGAGTCTACAACATAAATTAACCAATCGGCCATTTCTTCCTTAAGCCTGTGTCTGATTGCTGCCATATCAGAGGTGTCATATGTAAACCCACCATCTGATTTTACAATTGTTAGTGGAACGCCATTCTTGTTTTCGGTGGGCCACATAATTTTACGACCTTCATCAAGTTCCAGCAAAAGACTTTTACGCAAGAATTCAACTAAAGATAACATACGTGATTGATAAAATGATTCCCCACGTTTCTTGATAGTCACATCTAATCGATCATAAATTGATTGAAATTCCTTTCGTGAAACATCACATATAAGTCTCCAAGCTTGCAATGCTTGCAATGATTTAGGTTTGCCGCTTTGTAGTGTGACCACACAACTGTACGCCCTCTTCTTAAAATTGTCATCTTCATCAAAACTGAAAAGAAATATTTGAATTAATTTATACAAATGCATAACGTTATTTTATTTATCTGTATTTTAAAAGAAGCTAACGAGATATTTTAAAACAATTCCAGTAAATATTGTTGTTTAAACAAACATACCTGTATTTCACAGACTTAGTGACTTTAAACGTAAAAATACCACGGCAAAAGTAGTGTCTTACTTTTAAACATATCTTACGATTATTTAATGGCTGAAAACTATTTTCTAAACCTATATAACATAACCAACATGTTTAATGTTTGGATATTAAAATTACGTTATACAAACAAATCAAATTTCGTGAATTTATCCTTGCGATATACATTTCTTTCATATATTGACTGCTAATTATTACATTTATCATGTTATTTAATTATTAACAAACATGAACTAAACAGAACTCGTTGGATAATACTTAAATCAATAGATATGATAATAAAGTGAATACAGTGCAATCATTAACTAACCATTAACTACATGTTATTTATATTGTCATCCACAGCGAAAGAAAAAAATCATATTTCACTAGTTTTGAAAATAAGAAATCCACAATATTTAAATAAAAATAAATTTTTGATTTTTAATATTAAGTGAAACTATAGCATACAATAACAATAGTGGCTTATAACATGGAAATAATTAGGAATATACCATTCGAAGAATAATTGTTTAAGAAAAATACGAACTAAATTTCGTATGATTATGAAATGAAAAAAGATAATAAAAACTTGTCATGAAAATCAATGAAAAGACAATATTATATACAGTTTGTCAAACAATTTTTTTCAAAATGTATACACATGCCAAATAGAGGTAGCTAAAGAGTTAATGGCACTAAATTTCATGGAAATTCTTTTACTGCGTCTTTTTTTTATTGTCCTGTGATTTGATTTTATTAAAAAAAATAGTTGAGCATGAGCACTACTGTACAAATTCTGCCACTCTTTAATAATTATTCTTATTAATGAGGTTTTTTTAGTAGGACTGCGTTTTGCTACATTTCTTTATGTGCAGGCCTATTTGCAGACCTTGGAGAGGGTGGAGGTAACTATCTCCGTCATCTGTTTGAACGTCCTGTCCATAATCTTTTCGATTATACTCCCCATTCTGGATTACATGGCTGCCAATTGGGTCTCTTGAGGCGCTGGAGATGATCCGAGCTGTGTAGGTTGTTGTGTATGTGGATGCTCAGACCGATTGCCTTTAAGCGCTTCTGCGAAACTATTTTCTCCTGTAACTGTGGCCCAAGGCTGGCTAACTCTCTGAGTCTCACTAGAACGGAATGTTTTGGGTGACCTTAGCGCCTTTGCCTTTTTGTATGCCGAGGAACCTTTATACGATGCTGCGTGATCGCTACTAAAGTGAAAGCAAGTGGATGCCTCGTCCTTCTGCTTGGGGCATTTCGCTGAGCTGGGGACTTCTACGCATATAACGCACCTAGCCTGAAGATTGCAGTATCGCTGGCTGTGATCAAAGCCTTGAAATCGGTAGCACTGGGGTATGTTGTGAAATTTATCGGGAGCTCAATTGTTACCACTGAACTGCAGAGCCGTTTTGTTTGAAAAGTATCCTTGTTGTTTTTGGCGGGTTCTAGGTTAACAAAGAATATATTTAATGCGTTTGTGCCTTTCTGAACAAGATTTTATAAATCCCTGACATTATGACCGTGACTGCTTAACTCTACTTTAATGTCATCTGGATCAGTGGAGTAGTGGGGGTCATTAACTACTATCCGGTAGGAACGTTCAGCACGAGGCTGAAAAGAGTGGTACCTTTTATTATTATTTTTGAGGTAAGTTTTAAGAGCTGTAAATCTGGCCTTATCTTGAGTCGTTACACTGATGTTATTATTTGTGGTTGTCTTATATGTAACCAAAATGTCTTTTCCAAGAACAGTAGCGATTTCGTTGGAGAGGGTTTTCATGTTGGTCACGTCTGGGAAATAGGTTACAATGGATACACCTGCCAATGTGTAACATCGTCAAAAGTTGCTCTTAACTGCCTCAAAATAAAGAATGGGTCAAGTCCGCAGAAGGCCTCAGCTGCACTCAATCTTTAGGCTTGATAGTTTTTGTTCCCAGGGCAACTGAGGCACTCTGCGGACTTGCGATTGCGCCAACAACGCGCACGCAAATATACTTCCTTCCTACTACTTTACAGCCTACTTGTTAGTATGCGATCTCAAGAAATATTAAGCAAAACAATTTTTGATACAAGTGCAAAGCAGACACTTGCCAGACTTGAATAGCTTATTCATTTGACAATGTAAGGGAGTTTAATGTCTATTATTTCCTTCTGAGACATCTCAATACTTAAAGTATTTTAAAATGTAAAATTATACTATTATTATAACACTCTATTAATATTTATTTTATTGTATCAATGCTCTTTGTTATTCATATGAATTCTACCAAATGTGCTCAAAAAAAATTTACGTACGTAACGGTCTTGCTTGATGCTTAACAGTTTAAACATGTTCGTTTTCATATCTATAAGTAAGTTGTCTCTGAGATTACTGCATGTAACAAAAAAAAAGCATTTATTTGAAAGTTCTTTATTGAAAATATATTCTTAAGTTACATTTTACAATTAAAACTACATTTTAGTAACAGTACGCAATCCTAAAATATCAAAACATTTTTTTAAAACGGAAGCTGTTGCTTCACATATTAAAATTCTGCTATAATTAATGTTAATAATTTCGCCAGATTTATTTTTTTCAATACAATAACAGTTATCATAAAATTCTGAAAATACGGTGCAAATCTCATAACAATATTCACAAAGATGGTGGAGAAACAGATTGCTCGAACAATTTATTATTACATCATACAGCTTAAGCAATGTCTTAGCAAGTTTCCACTCTTTTTCATGTTGTAAAACAATATCAACATTATCTAAGATGTTATTAACTTTGCTAAAATCCTCGCCGGAGTTGCGGGCAATTGAGCAAATGCGTGTGTATGCATAGAATAAGTAAACCGCTGTATTTCCGCGATCATCAAGCATTTTATCGAATGAAAATACATAATCGCTTATACGGTTATGACACAAATCTGTATACTTTATACATCCATACGCTATTGCCTCTTGAGCTTTAACCAACTCATCAGGTGTAAGTATTTTATCCCAACCTTTTTTTTGCAATTGTTTTAAAGAGTGCTTCATTCCTTCATCAAGCAAATCTGATAGTTTAACAGTATCCCCCGAACGAGTCTTAAACTTTTTGCCATCTTCACCTAACACAACGCCAAACTGCACGTGGTCCACACGATGAATAGCAGGATTGACGATACCGCAGCGTTTTGCAGCTTTGAATATTGAATCAAAGTGAGTACTTTGACCAGAGTCTACAACATAAATTAACCAATCGACCATTTCTTCCTTAAGCCTGTGTCTGATTGCTGCCATATCAGAGGTATCATATGTAAACCCACCATCTGATTTTACAATTGTTAGTGGAACGCCATTCTTGTTTTCGGTGGGCCACATAATTTTACGACCTTCATCAAGTTCCAGCAAAAGACTTTTACGCAAGAATTCAACTAAAGATAACATACGTGATTGATAAAATGATTCCCCACGTTCCTTGATAGTCACATCTAATCGATCATAAATTGATTGAAATTCCTTTCGTGAAACATCACATATAAGTCTCCAAGCTTGCAATGCTTGCAATGATTTAGGTTTGCCGCTTTGTAGTGTGACCACACAACTGTACGCCCTCTTCTTTAAATTGTCATCTTCATCAAAGCTGAAAAGAAATATTTGAATTAATTTATACAAATGCATAACGTTATTTTATTTATCTGTATTTAAAAAGAAGCTAACGAGATATTTTAAAACAATTCCAGTAAATATTGTTGTTTAAACAAACATACCTGTATTTCACAGACTTAGTGACTTTAAACGTAAAAATACCACGGCAAAAGTAGTGTCTTACTTTTAAACATATCTTACGATTATTTAATGGCTGAAAACTATTTTCTAAACCTATATAACATAACCAACATGTTTAATGTTTGGATATTAAAATTACGTTATACAAACAAATCAAATTTCGTGAATTTATCCTTGCGATATACATTTCTTTCATATATTGACTGCTAATTATTACATTTATCATGTTATTTAATTATTAACAAACATGAACTAAACAGAACTCGTTGGATAATACTTAAATCAATAGATATGATAATAAAGTGAATACAGTGCAATCATTAACTAACCATTAACTACATGTTATTTATATTGTCATCCACAACGAAAGAAAAAAATCATATTTCACTAGTTTTAAAAATAAGAAATCCACAATATTTAAATAAAAATAAATTTTTGATTTTTAATATTAAGTGAAACTATAGCATACAATAACAATAGTGGCTTATAACATGGAAACAATTAGGAATATACCATTCGAAGCCTAATTGTTTAAGAAAAATACGAACTAAATTTCGTATGATTATGAAATGAAAAAAGATAATAAAAACTTGTCATGAAAATCAATGAAAAGACAATATTATATACAGTTTGTCAAACAATTTTTTTCAAAATGTATACACATGCCAAATAGAGGTAGCTAAAGAGTTAATGGCACTAAATTTCATAGAAATTCTTTTACTGCGTCTTTTTTTTATTGTCCTGTGATTTGATTTATTAAAAAAAATAGTTGAGCATGAGCACTACTGTACAAATTCAGCCACTCTTTAATAATTATTCTTATTAATGAGGTTTTTTTAGTAGGACTGCGTTTTGCTACATTTCTTTTTAAGAATGCCCAAAAATTTTTAATATGATTTAAAATGTATTCATAACTTCACTGCAGTTATACAGTAGCCAGGTTCTGCACAAATACGATTTATGTTTAGGGTAATTATCTTGGTACAATTTTTACCGCAGCTTTCCCGATTTTTGGGGATCAATAAATCGAAAATATTGGGCACTTCTATTCAGTTTGGTGCGAAGAACATCCAAATAATACACCTTGGTCATTATATCCTTAAAAATTAACAGCTTCTCAAAACCTTTGGACAAAATACATTCCCATACCATTTCACATAATTTCCCAATCTTCACTGTGGGGCTTATATTTTTATTTTGGAGGGCAGTTTTTGGTTTGCCAAACACTTGGGGGACCATGCTGATAATATAGCAATATTTTAGTCATCACAAAAAAATTACGTCATCCCAGTACTTACTTAGCCCTCTAATGTGTTCAGTCGAAACTATTAGCCTCCTATTAACTTTTATTTCTCACAGTAAGGGTCTTTGCCAAGCTAATCCGGAAGAATATCTATGATTCTTGAAGCACTTGTCGAACGGTCTCATCGCCTCATGCTTCACCGGTTTTCTCCCATATTGGTTTGAACGATTTTCAGTCTCAAAATATTGTAAGTTATTAAGAAATGAATATAAAAAAATTTGGGATAGTTTTTATTTTTTTTTTTGTTTTTTTTTTGTTTTTTTAAGTTTAATGCGTTTTTTAATTTTGAAAACAATTGTTTGACAAACTGCATATTTGTGGACGGTAGAGCACTGGATCTAACAATAAAATAAATAAAAAAGAAGGTACATATGTTGGTATGTAAAATAATTATTCTTAGCTCTTTTAAAGAATTTACCAATTGATCGATGCCGAGGTAAAAGCACTCGAAAAAATATTTCGGTATTTTATAATTTACTTTTTTTCTGAGCCGTTACATCTTCTGAAGTACTTAGTATATACTAAACCATTAAATAAACATGAACTTGTACTTTCAAAATGTATATATAATTTTAAGGACCGGATATACCTTGCTTGTTAATTTTAAGATTTGTACTATTTCACAAATATTTAAGGCGGCAATTTTAAACTTACCGTTTCTTAGATTGCTTGTAAAATTCCTGTAAATCTCCAATGGGTGGACTTTCATTTAAAAAATTCGGAAATCTGTCTTCCAAATATGCAATTAACATTCCAAATTGCGTACCCCAGTCCCCTAAATGATTAATCCGTAGAACTTCATGTTGAAGAAACTCAAGGAGACGACAAATGGACTCGCCAATTATAGTAGATCGTAAATGACCGACGTGCATTTGTTTCGCTATATTAGGTGAAGAAAAATCTACCAAAACCTTTCTTTTAGCAACCTTTGGTGGTTGTACCCCATTTCGTAAAATATTTGTTAAAGCGAGCACTGCGTAGTTTCTATAAGATAAAAAACAAAAAATGCAATAAAATTATATTTGTATTAAAGAGTTAAACATACTTGCTGATAAACACATTTATGAAGCCAGCTCCAGCCACTTCCATTTTTTCAATAAGTGGGGAAGTTGGACAAGATCTTTGAATATTTAATGCAATGTCCTGGGGCGTTTTAACAATCCCAATTTCTTTTAATTTTTTCGATAAAACCATAGCATTATTACACTGATAATCTCCAAATTTTGAAGAAGTATTATTAATAGCTGTTATAATCACAGGAACATAAGATAATTGAGGATACGCCTTAGCAATCGCTTGCGAAAATATTATTTTAAGGTGATCCATAATAGAAGTAATATTATCGCTTGTTATGGGGTAAAGTTTTTCCTCATCTGCAACTGACTATTCATGTATGATAATTCTTTAAAAGGTATTGCTTGAAAATATTTAATAATGTTATCATACTTGTTTTATAACATCTAGACGGTGTTTAAGCTTAGTGTTTTCAATTTTTAATTTTGTTAGACCATCGAATCTGTAAGTTGGCGGATTGGAGTACTGAAGTTTGATGTACAAATCTGCTGCCACGTGTTCCTATATCAGAGCAAATAAAGAATATTTTATTTCATTTTTTAATATAATTTTGTGTGGTTATTGATTATTCAAGTTCTTACCAAATTTGTGAGCTTATTCACTTCTGTTACCAGTTCAAACATGTTAATATACTTAGATCAATTCTGTACTGAAAAACCCCTATTAATAGGAATGAATTTACCGATAGGCCAACTAAAATATAATTATATTAGCGTTTAGCTATCGATAGTAAAATACTGCTAAAGATTTTCATTGCCTATTTTTATCTTGCTTTTATAAGAATAACATTAAATTTTTTTTATCATCTAATTAATTAATTATTATTAATGTATTCCATCAATTGTGAGCGTGTGCACAATCTTCGAACTATTGATGTGACTGCAAACACACTTAGCGAACTGTTAAAAAGTTTTTATTGCATTATTAAGGGCCAAAGTTATCGAGATGCTAATGGTAAAAAGAAATATATATACTACTACTGAAACAGACTTATTCGCGGTAATGTAAATTTTCTTAATAAACTTTTATTATTTAGATACATAGCTTGGTAAAGCTAAATTTAAATTGTAGAAATATATAAGGATGGTATCAAAATATTTCTTAATATATTTTGACAATTATTTAACAATTTTATGTGTCAAACAAATTTTTCTGATGCACCTAGGATTATTTTTGCTAATTGCAGTCATATTTTGACATTCAGCTAAGATATGTACATGTTTCGTTTTATAGCCAAAGATCATTCTATCAACTTGATAAAATATCCCTAATATGCCTCATTCCCTTCCTCAATTTTGATTAACTAGAAATCCATACTGATATTGCAATTGCATTGTTTTTTAAGCATTTTAGTGCGAAATGTATAACAATCGATTATTTCATCATAAAAATATGTATGTATGTAATAATAGGTTATAGTCTTTATTATACTTCAAAGTAATTGCGTATCGTAACAGCCGATTGTATTCCTCGACTTTCACTTTTGACAACTTTATCCTCTTCCTGGTATCGCGCGAATGCCCCTCTCTGCTGCAGTCCTTGTCCATTACAACTTCCAACGGGACACTTCCAGCCGATGCTGACCGACCTAAGGAGTTGCAACCCTTGCCGTGACCTTTTACTTCTTACATGTATTTACATATGCATATTCGAAACTATACTATTTTTCGTGATTCGAAAGTGATGAAATAGATTAAACACATGAAAAACTCATAAAAGTCGTGAAAACACGAATTTGCGACTAATAATTAAAATTACAAAATACTGCAAAGAGATCCAAGTTTGGAAAACAGAGCACATAATACCATATATTACATGCTAATGTAACTTTACAATTGTAGAAAGGAGCATTGGTGTGTGGCCCACTGCCAAATACTAAATTTTGAAGTGAACTGAAAGAGTTTGCCTATTCTTCGCGACCCTGCGACATATGCATGCTCTTGTTTATTAAGTCTCTTGACCATCACTTATTTAAAGGGTAGCCCAAGAATATGAAGGAATCGCTTTTGCTTGTTTTGAAATCGTTATGCTAGTAAATAATATTGAAATAAATAACTTAAACACTAAGCCAATGCTTTGTTTCAGATTTAATTTTTTGCTGTTTTTACCTTTGCTTTTCACTTTGGTTTCTTTACCGATGCGATCTCCAGGATAATTATTTTTAACAGAAAGCTTACGCCCCTTGCCTTTTCTTTTATTTTATTCTCTTTGGTATTTCATTTATGTTACGTTTGACATACTTATACAAAACATATTTTATCTTTTGTCATCCGTTGTACATGTATATAGCGTTCACAACGCGGCAAACAACCTGGTGTACTGCCCTCCGTCAGTTTCAGAGCCGTGCTTTACTTTAGATTGAAAAAAAAATCCCGCGCCATAAATAGTCATTGACTTACTTTTTTGGTATTAAGTTAAATTGTAGAAAAGAATAACTCATAAATATTGTTTTGTGTAGGTACATGCAACCTTGTATTTTTCTTCGCATTATAGCAAACAAGAGGAGGCACTGATGATATGCAGACGTTTTCGCCCTTGTCTATAATGACATTCAACGCTGCTATTTGAAAGAACTAGATAGTTCCTATTCAAAAAGCTTACGACAAAATGCAGCATTTAAGTCAAAGCTTGCGCGGCTTATCCCTTTATTTTATTAAATCGCTAGAGCTATGTGACAAAAACTATGCTGTGGTCAGAATTTCGAAAATATTAATAATGTATTAATACCAAACGACTTAGTTCTATTTAACAGAAATTCTTGGTTTCATAAAAAGAAAGATGTCCTACGCAATATTTGCGTTCGCTGCAGACTATAAGTTCTAGCTGACGGTACCACTTCAGTTATTTAGAAATAAATCATTTCCTGCGACCAGGCTGCAAGTAGTGCAAGTTTCATCGGCTTTCTGAAACTCAGACATTTATAATTGGAGATCGTGGAGCAAATGTCATCGTTATACACAGATATACAGAGGGCGGAAGCGTGCGATGTCGCACATGAGAATGCAAGCTTTAAATCGAAAAATTTTTCAGTAAAGTTTTCAATTAGATCTTGAGTTTCTGTGCGTGCATTTAAAGTAAAGTCAAATGTTTCTCAAAGAGAAAACTATGCACATATGACTTATCCATCGCAGAGTACTAAAAGCACTTTGCAGAAGCTAAGTTTCAATGGATTTTCGGCAATCTTATCTGGAAAATCATTAAGAAATAAATCACAAGTACCTTATTTACTAGTACAGGTCCAACCATTCAAATTAATATTTTCTGCATCTTGCTGCGTTTGAGCACGGTTACCGTGGTGTTGATGGAGTAAATAAAATATTGTATAGAATTAAGCTGACTCCAGAACCCGATAGTTTATTGCTGTGCATCTCATGGTGCGATAAATTTAAGCAATGAATTCAGATTTATATACTAGACACAGTGTGGCACAAAGCCTGCATCGTTTCTAAAAGTACAGTCGTGTAGGTGGAGTCTTGCATCAGTTGGCAGAAGAAGAAAAGGGTTCCAGAATATAGAGACGGAATATTTACGTAGAGGACATTTTTACTGGTGGTGACTAAAAGCTGTTGAGCAAGAGACAATTCATGTTGAGGAAACGGTGTTCAAAAAATGCTGCCGTGTTAAATAAGTGACAAGCCTAAAAACTGGAATCATTTCCAAAGTTTAATGTTGGTAGCGATATATCGAAAACACACTGATGTTCTCTTTCTCATCTATGTTTCGCACCTCTCATCCAAGCAAGAGTTTCTTCTATCGAATAACGTGTAATTTTATGATCCACTTGAAGCTATCGAGCCAATAATCAATAAAGCTATAGAATGCGAAGCTGAATTGGCCGTCTCTTCATGGTTAACCTTGTCGACAACAGTACAATCGCATCACTGTATTGTCCACGGTGGACAAATGTGTGCTTGATGTGCTCTAAGTCTCGTGTGCCTCTTTAAAAATACTCACAACTTCCAAATTGAAACGGTGCATTGCCTTTTTAAATTCCCGATTTATTTATGAGGTGCATGTATGAATCTTTACTTGTGCCTTCTTTTGTTGGCGTGTTTCTTCTGTGACGTTATTCTCGAATGAAAAAAACTCATTTTCGTCTTTACATGTTTACAACTTTTAAAAAAGTATCAGGCATCCTCTACTGAAACCCGACCATATTCACCACGGAACGCATATGATTGGTAATTTATACCAAAAGAGCTTGGTAACCATACACACTGGCTAAATCAAACCTTGTCGATCAAAAATAATATTTTGAACTGTCTTACGGCAATATGGGCTGTACACTTTCTATATTATTTAACGTTCAAAAAATTTATTTTATATTAAGTGGAGTACGAGTACTATTTCTTAAATATCTACTTTTAAACTTAATGCTTAATGTCTGAATTGATGCTACTCTCAGCGCATAGAAGAATAACCATATAAAAATTATGTAAATAATTTAAATAATAATACATAAATACAAAACATTAGCCTCATAGCAAAGTACTTGTGTGATCGTTTTAGCTTTTTCTGTGCTTTTGGGCTTTCTATTTTACCTTTCAGCTATGAATTGTTTCTATTACCGACCCAATCTCAGGGCTAATTATTTCGACGTAGCTTATTATATGCAGAGGTAACACATCCCTTTATGGTGCGTGACTAATCATCTTCGCCCCGTTCAAGGAAATGGCTTGTAGCAATGTTCAAAGTAGAATGCAAAGATTTCCAAATGACTCCCCTTAACACAGTTAACCTGACTACTTAATCCTCACCGAAAATTTGTTCACGCACGAAGGACCACTTGCAAGACCACATCGTTCACGGTTCCGGGGGCTCCGTGGAATTCGTGAAATTATCAATATAAATCGTTTAAGCAAGGCAAAAAGGGCCTAGGTAGAACCATCCTTAACTAGCTTCAAATGGACTGCCAACTTACGATATAAATTCAATTAAAGTAATGATTTACTTGGTATGGGAGCATCAGACTAACGCTGAGCAACGCCACCACTGTCCTATGGCCTCCAATATTGGCCACTATAGCACAATCGAATGTTTTCAAGCAAATATCGAGTGCCAGCGTGTAAACTTACACAGTAAAAATAGGTAACAATGGATACGCATGCCAATGTGTAGTATCGTCAAAAGTTGCTCTTAACCGCCTCAAAAAAGAAAATGGGTCAAGTCCGCAGAGTGCCTCAGCTGCCCCGGGAGGATCAATCCACCACCAATATTTATCCCAGACGTGACCAACATGTTCTTGGAAAAGACATTTTGGTTACATATAAGACAACCACAAATAATAACATCAGTGTAACGACTCAAGATAAGGCCAGATTTACAGCTCTTAAAACTTACCTCAAAAATAATAATAAAAGGTACCACTCTTTTCAGCCTCGTGCTGAACGTTCCTACCGGATAGTAGTTAATGACCTCCACTACTCCACTGATCCAGATGACATTAAAGTAGAGTTAAGCAGTCACGGTCATAATGTCAGGGATTTATAAAATCTTGTTCAGAAAGACACAAACGCATTAAATATATTCTTTGTTAATCTAGAACCCGCCAAAAACAACAAGGATACTTTTCAAACAAAACGGCTCTGCAGTTCAGTGGTAACAATTGAGCTCCCGATAAATTTCACAACATACCCCAGTGCTACCGATTTCAAGGCTTTGATCACAGCCAGCGATACTGCAATCTTCAGGCTAGGTGCGTTAAATGCGTAGAAGTCCCCAGCTCAGTGAAATGCCCCAAGCAGAAGGACGAGGCATCCACTTGCTTTCACTTTAGTAGCGATCACGCAGCATCGTATAAAGGTTCCTCGGCATACAAAAAGGCAAAGGCGCTAAGGTCACCCAAAACATTCCGTTCTAGTGAGACTCAGAGAGTTAGCCAGCCTTGGGCCACAGTTACAGGAGAAAATAGTTTCGCAGAAGCGCTTAAAGGCAATCGGTCTGAGCATCCACATACACAACAACCTACACAGCTCGGATCATCTCCAGCGCCTCAAGAGACCCAATTGGCAGCCATGTAATCCAGAATGGGGAGTATAATCGAAAAGATTATGGACAGGACGCCTTCAGGAACGCGACGGCATGAGCGGCCCGAGATAGCTTACCTCCACCGCTGCTCCGAAGCGCTCCTCGCCACCGACATAGGCCGCTGCGAGCATACGCGCTTCCTGCGACCACGCGAACGGCCGCGCTCGCGGCGGGGCAGCTACCATAATCAAAGCCGCTAGCTGTTATGGATGACGAATGGGTACAGTGTACCAAAGTCACCCTCTTCAGGCCACTTGGCGAAACCAAAATAGCGGCGATATACATTCCACCCAAGAATAGTGTTACGGAGGAGCAAATGAGTATGGTACTGGACAGCCTGGATACCAGATTTATAATAGGCGGCGACTTCAACACCAAGCATCAGTGGTGGGGATGCCGCACCAGCAACCCTAAAGGGAGTGTGCTATTGAGATGTATACAGAGTGGAGGAGTTGTGTGCCATTCCACCGGTGAAACGACGTACTGCCCCTCTGACCCTGGACATCGCATTGTCCAAAGGAATCGATCCAACAGCAATCGAGTGCATGGCTGATGCGGACCTTCTATCTGATCACTGCGCCGTCGAACTTCGCATCAACCTTCCGTTGCTTAAAAAAACTGCCAAGTTAAAAATGATCAGAAGCAGCAGAAGAAGGGACGCATACGTCAGCTGGATGAGCGATAGGGTCAACCCCAGCATGGATCTCACCACCCCCGAGCAAATCGATGCCACCATTGAGCACAGAGAATTGATACAACTAGAGATGAATTAGGGAAACGCGTTGAAAAACCGTGCGTTGACTTAAACTTGGTATGGAATTGGAACAGGCAAATGAAAACAAAGACAATCGTTGCTGTCGGGCGCAAAGTCAACTGTGTTGGTATTTTCTCTCGTTCTAACTTAGGCAGTTTGTCACTTGACTGATATTTTGTCTTCTTTCCAGAAGAATGGGTAAAGCAAGGGCTCGCTTAAAATTTTCTACCTACTGCCAGTGTCGGCATAGTACACACTAATGTAGTTCCTTCCTAATGCTACACAGCCTATTTGTTAGTATGCGAGATCAAGAATTATGAAGCAATACAATTTTTGATTCAAGTACCAGACTTGACTAGCTTGATTATTTAGCAATGTAAAGGAGTTTAACGTCTATTATTTCCTTCTGAGGCACCCCAATACTTCAAGTATTTTAAAATGTATTTACAATTATAATAATCATAAATATTTATTTCCCAATTTAAATTATTTTAATATATAGGACTATAGGGATCTTTAATTATTCCCTAAATAAATAAGTTGCAATATAAAGAAGTCAATAATTAATTAAAATCATATTTGGCCTCATGAATGCATTTGCTGGTTTCACAAATTTTAACAAATTGTCGATTTGCCACAGCTGCAAGAACTTCTTCGTCAGACTCTGATTCTAATACCAACACATTAAGCTCCTATAATACGAGCGCCTAATGGTAGTGTGTTTGCTACTCGCAGACGAAAAGTTCTTTGCCTGGCATAACTTTGACCAAATTTTACTTCAATTCAATTTTTCTAGTCATATGTGGCCTGCCGCTGATCTTCACACTATTGCACTTTCGTGTATGACACAGCGGCGTATTTGCTAGTATTAGTGCTTCCCAAATTTTAATTTTTGTCTTTTAAGGCTAAACTTACATTTTACTCAAGTGCGGCAACATTGAAAATAAGTATGTGCTAAACTACACCCTGTACGTACTATTGATAGGTGCACAGCATACATTTCACGACTTTTAGAAAATTGGAATAAACAGTGGGATTGCTTTTTATACATTGATAAATTGAATATAAAGTGGATCTTCGAAAATATTGCTTTTGTCCCCAATTAATAATATATCGTAGCATATCACACCCTAAGTTGAATATTTTCTTAAAGAGGGTGATCAAAATGCTGAAATGTAAACAGAATACGGATCAAAACACAGAATAGGCGACGGTTAGCCAATGGCAGAAGACAAAAAACATTTTTCTGTATCTTGTTTGCATATTCGCTTTTGATTTTTCGTTTCGTTTTCACTTTGCCCTACCGAGCTTAAGTCGGCGCATGGTTTTCACTTTCATTTCCATCGTTCCACCCCTTAATTCATCTCTAGTTGTATCAATGCTCTTTGACCATTGAGGGACTTACCGAGGAAATGCACAACGCTGTTGCACATGCATCCCCGAGAGCTGCACCCACACCAAAGCCTCCATCTAGGGAAATGCATCTCCGGTCTCCGAAAGTTGCAGCTCTGGTTAGCGAAAAAAGGGAACTCAGGAGAATTTGGTTCCTCTCCTCGCGTAACCAAAGAGATAAAAACTCGCTTAACAGAGCCTCAAAACAGCTAAAGGAGCTACTATGTAAGCTAAAAACTAGCGCGCTTGAGCATTTCCTAGGTAACCTCGGGCCTGGTGACCCACAGCACAACCTCTGACAAGTCACCTGCCACATTCAACGACCTATAAGCAGAACGGCTGCCATCCAGCGGGCTGACGGGACCTGGTGTCGCACAGAGTAGGACAGAGCGAAGAAGAGAAGCGTTCGCCAATCACCTTAAGGAAACTTTTACACCCATCATGAGATGGGTCAAATTGAAGAACGAAGCTACTCAACGCACACTACGCGCCCCCATCACCAACCTGACAGCTATGGAACCGACCACGTGGAGGAGGTTGAGCTAGGCCAGGTGCTGACGGCATTTAAGCCCTAGCAATAAAACTTCTCTCTCCTCCCTGTACGGAGCTGTTGACCAAAATCTACAACAGGTTCCTCGAAATGGGATCTTCCCAAAAGCAATCATGGATGAGGCTGGTTTGATCCCTGATCACCAGTTTGGCCTTAGGCGCTCACAATCCACACCAGAGCAATGTCATTGCTTAGGTGAGGCCAGAGAGTACCAAATACAAGAGTGGGTGATAGCTCTTGAGCTTTCTGTTAAAAATAATAAGCCCTGAGATTGGCTCGGTAATAAAAAAATATGCATAATAAAAATATAAATTACAAAGGCCACAGGCACAAGAATAGCTAAATGATCACACAGATACTTTGCTATGAGACTAATGTTTTGTTGTTATGTATTATAGTTTGAATTATTTGCATAATTTACATATGATTAATGCTTTAATATAACCGAGCCCATCTCGAGGTTTTATTTTTAATATTAATATTTCGCTGTTAAGCTATCACCCTCTCTTGTATTTGGTACTCTCTTCACGCGTTTGAGAAGAAGAAATACTGCTGCGACGTCCTGATAGATGTGAAGCAGGCGTTCGACAGGATCTCGCACGTAGGCTTGCTACAGAAGGTTCGCAGCAGCCTACCTATCTTTCACTATAATGTCCTTCAGGCCTACTTATTTGGTAGAACGTTTTTTGTGATATGTGGCCAAACAAGGTCGGCTGCAAAAGCGGATAGGGCTGGCGTACCGCAAGGCAGGGTTCTAGGTCTTGTCCTGTATACAATAAACACAGCTGACATTCCAGTTCTTCGCGACAGAAACCTAATTGTCGCCACTTACGCTGACTACACAGCAATCCTGGCAACTGCTGACACCCCACAAGACGCCTCAGATATCCTACAGCGACAGTTAGACGCCATCGATCCATGTTTACGCAGATGGAACATCACTATAAACAAGAACAAGTCTAAACAAACAACCCTTGCATTGCGCAATGGAACCTGCCCGCCGGTCACACTTAAATACCTGGGCATGACACTCGATAGGCGGCTAACATGGCGTAACCACATCCTGCGCAAAAGAAAACATGCAGTAGAAACGGTGAAACAATACATATAGCTCATTGGCAGACATTCCAAGCTAAAAACTAGGATAAAGCTACAAGTTGAAGAGAGCATTATTAAGCCTGTATGGGATTATGGCATTCAACTGTGGGGAACTGCCACTATGTCAAATCGCAGAATCATACAGCGGTTGACAGCGGAATGATTTCGGGAGCTCATCCTTTCCATGACAACATCACAGTACACAAGGAACAGGGTATGCCTTGGATTGAGGAGGAAATTGGTAAAATCAGCACCAGATACATTGAGAGACTACATAACCATCCCAATGCGCTGACAATTAGTCTTTTAGACAACAGGCTAACCAGAAGAAGACTCAAGAGACCCCTTGGACCTACCAGTGGACGACGAGGATTAATACCTCAAAATCCCCACAACACACACACAAATGACACTTATCACTTAAAAAAAAAAAAAAAAAAAAAAAAAGATTAATGGAATACAAAATTGTTAATGGCATGTTTTAAAATTTATTAAAAAAAATAAAATTAAAAATTAAATTCAAAATTAAAAAATTTATATATTTAAAAATGATCAGGATTTTTAATTCATTTGGAAATAGAAAGCGATTTTACTGATCGCTTGTATTTCTCGCTTACTTTACAGACTGCAGTATTCAGCAACAAGTTGAATTATCTTTATATTTCGAGTTAACAACTACATTCCACGGTGCATATGACCGGGCGTCAGTACAGGATGCTTTATGCTTTTCTTAAGCCTGTATACCTAAGCGAAGACGAGAGTGACTGTTTTCCTTAATTTCACACATTTGCAGCTAAAAAAAACGTCATTTAGAGGCTCCGTAATGGGCACAAAGGCTCTTTTCAAATTTGATAGAAAGGTGACGGATCAAGAAGGTTGAGCACAACGATCCTTGCTGCAACTTTAAATATTTGGGTCATTCGGCCACATTGATGACTCCATTCAGTAGAGCACAACAAGTTCACCTGCTTTTGATCATGAAACATGGACAACATAAAGATGCATCCGCAACATGTTCTGATACTGGGGTCACTGAAACCTAAATTATGTTTCTTCGATGCCCGACCAGGGCCGACAAATTTAACAATGACGTATCCAGCAATGAAGTTAATCTCGTTCCAACTCAGCTTCTTGCATTGCTCTATCAGGATAACTTTCGCTTATGTTATTACTGGCCCGATAACTCTTGGTAGATAATAAAATCGCACGCTGGCATATAGTGAGGTGCGACCCATGGGTGAAAAAAGAAACATTTGCGAGCGATAGGGTCAACCCCAGCATGGATCTCACCACCCCCGAGCAAATCGATGCCACCATTGAGCACAGAGAATTGATACAACTAGAGATGAATTAAGGAAACGCGTTGAAAAACCGTGCGTTGACTTAAACTTGGTATGGAATTGGAACAGGCAAATGAAAACAAAGACAATCGTTGCTGTCGGGCGCAAAGTCAACTGTGTTGGTATTTTCTCTCGTTCTAACTTAGGCAGTTTGTCACTTGACTGATATTTTGTCTTCTTTCCAGAAGAATGGGTAAAGCAAGGGCTCGTTTAAAATTTTCTACCTACTGCCAGTGTCGGCATAGTACACACTAATGTAGTTCCTTCCTAATGCTACACAGCCTATTTGTTAGTATGCGAGATCAAGAATTATGAGGCAATACAATTTTTGATTCAAGTACTAAGCAGGCACTTGCCAGACTTGACTTGCTTAATTATTTAGCAATGTAAAGGAGTTTAACGTCTATTATTTTCTTCTGAGGCACCCCAATACTTCAAGTATTTTAAAATGTATTTACAATTATAATAATCATAAATATTTATTTCCCAATTTAAATTATTTTAATATATAGGACTATAGGGATCTTTAATTATTCCCTAAATAAATAAGTTGCAATATAAAGAAGTCAATAATTAATTAAAATCATATTTGGACTCATGAATGCATTTGCTGGTTTCACAAATTTTAACAAATTGTCGATTTGCCACAGCTGCAAGAACTTCTTCGTCAGACTCTGATTCTAATACCAACACATTAAGCTCCTATAATACGAGCGCCTAATGGTAGTGTGTTTGCTACTCGCAGACGAAAAGTTCTTTGCATAACTTTGACCAAATTTTACTTCAATTCAATTTTTCTAGTCATATTTGGCCTGCCGCTGATCTTCACACTATTGCACTTTCGTGTATGACACAGCGGCGTATTTGCTAGTATTAGTGCTTCCCAAATTTTAATTTTTGTCTTTTGAGGCTAAACTTACATTTTACTCAAGTGCGGCAACATTGAATATAAGTATGTGCTAAACTACACCCTGTACGTACTATTGATAGGTGCACAGCATTCATTTCACGACTTTTAGAAAATTGGAATAAACAGTGGGATTGCTTTTTTCCCCAATTAATAATATATCGTAGCATATCACACCCTAAGTTGAATATATTCTTAAAGAGGGTAATCAAAATGCTGAAATGTAAACAGAATACGGATTAAAACACAGAATAGGCGACGGTTAGCCAATGGCAGAAGACAAAATACATTTTTCTGTATCTTGTTTGCATATTCGCTTTTGATTTTTCGTTTCGTTTTCACTTTGCCCTACCGAGCTTAAGTCGGCGTATGGTTTTCACTTTCATTTCCATCGTTCCACCCCTTAATTCATCTCTAGTTGTATCAATGCTCTTTGACCATTGAGGGACTTACCGAGGAAATGCACAACGCTGTTGCACATGCATCACCGAGAGCTGCACCCACACCAAAGCCTCCATCTAGGGAAATGCATCTCCGGTCTCCGAAAGGTGCAGCTCTGGTTAGCGAAAAAAGGGAACTCAGGAGAATTTGGTTCCTCTCCTCGCGTAACCAAAGAGATAAAAACTCGCTTAACAGAGCCTCAAAACAGCTAAAGGAGCTACTATGTAAGCTAAAAACTAGCGCGCTTGAGCATTTCCTAGGTAACCTCGGGCTTGGTGACCCACAGCACAACCTCTGACAAGTCACCTGCCACATTCAACGACCTATAAGAAGAACGGCTGTCGCACAGAGTAGGACAGAGCGAAGAAGAGAAGCGTTCGCCAATCACCTTAAGGAAACTTTTACACCCATCATGAGATGGGTCAAATTGAAGAACGAAGCTACTCAACGCACACTACGCGCCCCCATCACCAACCTGACAGCTATGGAACCGACCACGTGGAGGAGGTTGAGCTAGGCCAGGTGCTGACGGCATTTAAGCCCTAGCAATAAAACTTCTCTCTCCTCCCTGTACGGAGCTGTTGACCAAAATCTACAACAGGTTCCTCGAAATAGGATCTTCCCAAAAGCATGGGAAACGGCGGAGGTCATTATGATAGCGAAGTCTGGCAAGCCTGAAGCCAATCACGCCTCTTACCATCCGATCATTTTACTGGCAATACTCTCCAAAATACTCGAAAGAGAAGAGTGTTGCCAGTCATGGATGAGGCTGGTTTGATCCCTGATCACCAGTTTGGCCTAAGGCGCTCACAATCCACACCAGAGCAATGTCATTGCTTAGGAGAGGCCAGAGAGTACCAAATACAAGAGTGGGTGATAGCTCTTGAGCTTTCTGTTAAAAATAATAAGCCCTGAGATTGGCTCGGTAATAAAAAAATATGCATAATAAAAATATAAATTACAAAGGCCACAGGCACAAGAATAGCTAAATGATCACACAGATACTTTGCTATGAGACTAATGTTTTGTTGTTATGTATTATAGTTTGAATTATTTGCATAATTTACATATGATTAATGCTTTAATATAACCGAGCCCATCTCGAGGTTTTATTTTTAATATTAATATTTCGCTGTTAAGCTATCACCCTCTCTTGTATTTGGTACTCTCTTCACGCGTTTGAGAAGAAGAAATACTGCTGCGACGTCCTGATAGATGTGAAGCAGGCGTTCGACAGGATCTCGCACGTAGGCTTGCTACAGAAGGTTCGCAGCAGCCTACCTATCTTTCACTATAATGTCCTTCAGGCCTACTTATTTGGTAGAACGTTTTTTGTGATATGTGGCCAAACAAGGTCGGCTGCAAAAGCGGATAGGGCTGGCGTACCGCAAGGCAGGGTTCTAGGTCTTGTCCTGTATACAATAAACACAGCTGACATTCCAGTTCTTCGCGACAGAAACCTAATTGTCGCCACTTACGCTGACTACACAGCAATCCTGGCAACTGCTGACACCCCACAAGACGCCTCAGATATCCTACAGCGACAGTTAGACGCCATCGATCCATGTTTACGCAGATGGAACATCACTATAAACAAGAACAAGTCTAAACAAACAACCCTTGCATTGCGCAATGGAACCTGCCCGCCGGTCACACTTAAATACCTGGGCATGACACTCGATAGGCGGCTAACATGGCGTAACCACATCCTGCGCAAAAGAAAACATGCAGTAGAAACGGTGAAACAATACATATAGCTCATTGGCAGACATTCCAAGCTAAAAACTAGGATAAAGCTACAAGTTGAAGAGAGCATTATTAAGCCTGTATGGGATTATGGCATTCAACTGTGGGGAACTGCCACTATGTCAAATCGCAGAATCATACAGCGGTTGACAGCGGAATGATTTCGGGAGCTCATCCTTTCCATGACAACATCACAGTACACAAGGAACAGGGTATGCCTTGGATTGAGGAGGAAATTGGTAAAATCAGCACCAGATACATTGAGAGACTACATAACCATCCCAACGCGCTGACAATTAGTCTTTTAGACAACAGGCTAACCAGAAGAAGACTCAAGAGACCCCTTGGACCTACCAGTGGACGACGAGGATTACTACCTCAAAATCCCCACAACACACGCACACACAAATGACACTTATCACTTAAAAAAAAAAAAAAAAAAAAAAAAGATTAATGGAATACAAAATTGTTAATGGCATGTTTTAAAATTTATTAAAAAAAATAAAATTAAAAATTAAATTAAAAATTAAAAAATTTATATATTTAAAAATGATCAGGATTTTTAATTCATTTGGAAATAGAAAGCGATTTTACTGATCGCTTGTATTTCTCGCTTACTTTACAGACTGCAGTATTCAGCAACAAGTTGAATTATCTTTATATTTCGAGTTAACAACTACATTCCACGGTGCATATGACCGGGCGTCAGTACAGGATGCTTGATGCTTTTCTTAAGCCTGTATACCTAAGCGAAGACGAGAGTGACTGTTTTCCTTAATTTCACACATTTGCAGCTAAAAAACGTCATTTAGAGGCTCCGTAATGGGCACAAGGGCTCTTTTCAAATTTAATAGCAGGGTGACGGATCAAGAAGGTTGAGCCCAACGATCCTTGCTGCAACTTCAAATATTTGGGTCATTCGGCCACATTCAGTAGAGCACAACAAGTTCACCTGTTTTTGGTCATGAAACATGGACAACATAAAGATGCATCCGCAACATGTGCTGATTCGATGCCCGACCAGGGCCGACAAATTTAACAATGACGTATCTAGCAATGAAGTTAAACTCGTTCTAACTCAGCTTCTTGCATTGCTCTATCAGGATAACTTTGGCTTATGTAATAACTGGCCCGATAACTCTTGGTAGATAATAAAATCGCACGCTGGCATATAGTGAGGTGCGACCCATGAGTGAAAAAAGAAACATTTGCGTATCAGTTACTTGGTGCCAGGCCAATCCGAGGACTTTTGTAATATCGCTACTAACATCGAACTTTAAAAGGGATTCCTTTACCCAGTACGGCAACTCGCTTTGAACAGCAGCATCGTTTGAGCACCACTTTCGCAAAGTCGTCTACATATAAATCTTGCAACAGTATTCCGAACCCAATTGGATACTTCAACTAAAGCATTTCTCAAAGTGCCAAAACTTATGTTCGCTTTGTACCATAAGTGATGATACCTAGTTCATAAATCTAAATTTGTTGCTCAGGTGAATCGCACTTCAAGATGCAGTGTGGGGCTCGGACACCTGTACGCATTGAATTAAATTAAGAAATCATATTTTTTAAAAAGTCCACCAGATATTTATCTACGAACGACATGGGATTTACTTTATCCCATATATTAGTTCTGGTCGACACCCCAGTTTTCTGTCCAAGTTGAGAAATCGGCTATGGGCCTAAGTATATAAAATACCAAACTTATCCAGACTACTATTTAAAAGCAGGGGGATAGAATAAACACCAACTTTTATGCTTTAAACATTGACATTGAAATAGTTCTCACAATCTGATCTTTTTTTGAATATTTAATATTAAGATCATTTATTCAATTTCCCAGAATCGATGCAATCTAGGGAGTGTTTAAGATCAGTTTCTGCGGGAAAGATGTAATGCGTGACAAAATCAGCAGATCTGAATGTTCTAAAGAGGAGTCTTCAGTAGAATCGGTAACTTAGCAGACAGTCGAATTTGATCCACACACAGTAATCCAAAAAGAGTCCAGCTCCAATAAACATGTCACTTTCTGTGGCCGGTGTTGTTTTTGATATGTCAACTGTATATTTACCAGAATGTTCCAGTGACAGGGATCCATGTGAACGCTAGGCTGAGTGCGAGAGCCGAAAGAGATGTGCCGTAATTTATAGAGAATTTAATTATTAACTTCCGACTACAAACACTTCGGCCCCCTTCTGCGCAGTTGTGACGGGCACCGCCATCCAAAAAAATTTAGTTCAGCGCAAAAACGTCAGAGCTATCCTTACCACTGATAACAGCTGTGACAAAGACAACATATTTCGCTTTCATACTCCTGGCTTACAACGATGTTTCTTGCTACGATGTTCTGCACTTTACTAACGTTTTAGAGATTCAAATCATCAATGAATTGTTTAAGATGCAACAGACTTGGCGACTGTTGCCACAAGATTGACAGGTCCGAAAACAGCAGATCCGAAGCTGATGGTCTTTTATCGAATATGTGAGGCACAGTGCCGGATTCTCAACTCTCTGCAGACGAAAAAAGTTCTTAATTTGTCAACCAGAAGAAATTAACTGATTTACGGCATCGCAATGAGCACAAAGCAACAGTCATGGTCACCACAGAGCACCATTGTTATTTGTATTAAATGCATCATTTTCATATGGGTTATGTTTTTACATCACTGAGCCCATCTGGAGGCTTTTTCTAACATCAACATTACACTGTTATGCTATAGCCCCACAAAAAGAATTAAATACAGGAGAAGGTGATAGCGCGCGAAGAAAAGCGATTAGTTGATAGTATTAGGCTCTCCTTAAATTAAAAGATGGTCAGGAAAATTGATAGACAAGAGCATGCGTTTGCAGCATGCGGGGCCTATTTAAATCTGTTTCATATGTTGCTCTGTCCCTAGGATATCATACGATAGCGCTGTCATTTTTTAAGGGTCGCGAAGAATAGGAAAACTCTTTCAGTTTGCTTCAAAATTCATTATTTGAACACACACGCTAATGCTCACTTCTACGATGAAAAGTGTATGTTGGTGTGTGTTGCTTTTACTTGGTTTGAACTCGTTTTGCTAAACGTTAAGCAACAACGTTAGGCAACTGAATGTATGAATTGTATCTGAGCTTCTTAATAATTACATAGATGTGTGTGTGTATAATTACAATGTGTGTATATAGATACCTGTGTCCTGTACCTGTACCTGTATTTCATAGCTTTCACTTTTGCTGTTTTTTAATTTTGTTTTTTTGTTAGCTGAATTTTTTACCGAGACAATGTCCAGGATAATTATTTTTAACTGAGAGCTCGCTCGCTGTCGCTTTATCTTGTTTGTTTACACTCTGTGGTGCATATCACCAACCCAATTTAAATAGTCTCACAAAAGCGAAGGAGTTCGTCTTAAGATTTCATCAACAGCATTAGGAGTATAAATGTATCTTTAATATTGATAGTTTTTATTCAAAGAGCATTGATACAAATAGAGATTTATTAAGAAAACTCACGAAAAAACCAGGAGCCACGTAAGCTCGGTGCGGAATGGAGCAAAGAAATGAAAATAAAGACAATCGGTGCTCGTCGGCGCAAAATCAATTTCGTAGATATTTTGTCTCCTTCTAACTTAGGCAGATTGTCACTTTACTGATATTTTGTCTTCGTTCAAGAAGAATGAGTAAAGCAAGGGCTCGTTTACAATTTTCTACCTACTGCCAGTGCCGGCACAGCACACACTAATGTAGTTCCTTCCTATTGCTACACAGCCTATTTGTTAGTATGCGAACCCAAAAAAAATTAAGCAAAATAATTTTTGATACAAGAGCTAAGCAGACACTTGCCAGACTTGACTAGCTTAATCATTTGACAATGTAAAGGAGTTTAATGTCTATTATTTGCTTCTGAGGCACCCCAATACTAGAAGTATTTTAAAATGTATTTACAATTATAATAATCATAAATATTTATTTCCCAATTTAAATGATTTTTATATATAGGGCTACAGGGATCTTAAATTTTTCCCTGAATACATTTTTTGCAATATTAAGTAGACAATAATTATTCAAAATCATATTTGGCTTCATGAATGCATTTGCTGGTCTCACAATATTTCACAAATTGTCGATTTGCCACAGCTGAAAGAACTTCTTCGTCAGACTCTGATTCTAATACGAACACATTTATCTGCTATAATACGAGCGCCTAATGGTAGTGTGAGTGCGACTCGCAGACGAAAAAATCTTTGCCTGGCATAACTTTGACAAAATTTTACTTCAATTCAATTTTTCTAGTCATATTTGGCCTGCCGCTGATTTTGACACTACTGCATTTGCGTGAATGACACAGCGGCGTATTTGCTATTATTAGTGCTTCCAAAAAAGAAAAGAGATAAATGGTGCTCTCTTTCCTTCTTGTTCGTTTCTCAATCGAACTGCTTACTTTGTAGTCTACAACAACTGCATTTCCATGTCTATATGTAGGTTGTCTCTGCAACCGTTTAAAATTTAATAACATGACTTATTATTGCAATTAACTAGTTTATAAACGGTTTATACCTAATAGTGTAATAGTGTTGTATTAAATGGTATTTATTCTTACACAATTACATTAGAAAATAAAATTAAATAATTAAAAATATTACTGATTTTTTAATGCTTTTATCTGAAGTTTAAATAAATAACAGTTTTTTCCATATATATATTTATTTAGATATGTATATACTTTTTTTAAGTGTGTTATGCATAAATTTTGTAGTTGCCTATGTACGAGTAAAGTTAAAAGTAAATGAATTATTTAGTAAATTAGTAAATGATATTAAGTTAATTTCATTTGGTGCATGGGGTGATACCAAAAATCATAAATTTAAAATGTCCCCAAAATAAACAGCAAAAAGTCAGCTGGAACGAGTGGTAATCATAACACGAGAAATATTTTGAATCAAACTAAGCAAGTGCCTGACCGTAGTAAAAACAACACTCAAACTTCTCAAATGGAATGGAATTCGATATTAAAATTAAAACATATCTAATAAATATTACAATTACTTTAAAAAAAGATGACAAACTCTGGCAAGCTGATATTAATAATAGTACTAAAATAATACAAATTAATGTAAAATAATAATGAAAAAATGTTGCCTTACGTTGACGTCAACCTGTGTGCTTTTAGATTTAAAGTAAATGGAAAAATATTTTTTGTAATAGTTACTTAGCTGCGTACGACATTAATATGTTAATGTTTTTATTTACATTTTGCTTTTAAATAAAAGAACACAAATAATTTAAAGCAAAAGTTTATAAAGTGATTTTTTTTTTAAAAATAGTACAAACATTACAACTATAATGATACTTAGTGTTATCAAAAAAAAAATTGATGTTTTCCAATAAAAGTAACTTTTGTTAACTGAATTTATAAACTGCGTTTCCATTTGATAGGTTTTTTTATTGTTTGTACCTGCAATAAAAAATTTAATCACAGACATTTAAACAGAATATACTTTAAAATTTCATTACCTTTAGAATTAGTAGACAAATCCAGCTTATTTTCAAAATATATTGTTTCAGCCAAGAACGCAACATTTTCGCACTGTAATATTGATTTACTTTTCATTTTCATTACTTTCGAAAATTTTTTAATATTACTACTTGATATTCTAATGGGATATGATTGCTTTATTTCTTGAAACTCCGATATTCTATTTAATTTATCAAACAAAGTCGATTTATGTGAGTTCATTGCAAAATCCAAAATTGTAGTTAAGAGCCAAAAACAACCTCTTTCCATATGAGAAGAATCTAAGCAATTCGAATCTCCATACACAGCAATTCGACCCCTAAAACTTTCATCAAACAGAATATTATTATTTTTAAAAATAACGTGCTTTGTTGATATTCCAGGGCCATCAGTATTATTGATATTAAAAGATGTGTTGACGGATGTCTTTATCTGCCTGTTTTTCAGAGAAGTTTGAAACAATCCCAAAATGGGTTTAAATTGTTTATGATTCAAATCAACTGATTTTTCACTTTTTAAAACCTAAATATAAAATATTTTGAAAAAATATGTAAATTCTACCAGTTAGATATACTCACCGTAATACCTTGGTCCATCAAGTAGGCTCCAATTACAACATCATCAATATTTTTTGGAAATGTTAAAAGCGTAGTCCCACTTGCATAATACATTGGATGATCACCCAGCTTAAAGTACCCCTCACCAACAAAGTCTCCAAACGATACACCATATGGTCTTAAAAGATCGTTGAGAGCAGGAATATTAGCTCCCCCTGTATCTGGTATCCACCATTGTCTACTATTTTCATCAAAAAATTTTATATGCTTCATAACTGTTGTATTATACCAATCTGCAAATACAACAACGCTTAATCCGTCTTCATACACATATCGTTCCAGAATTGAAATTTCCACGTCAAAAAATTCTTCTTCAGGATCTACAATCAATAATGCTCCATATTCAGCAGGATTAAAGCAGGTATATGGCTCTCTTAACACATCAATGTAATATCCAGAGTTCCTTAAATGTAAATATATGTCCCGAAAGTTGGTATGGATGTGATCCGCTGTCCAATCGAGTGGATCCGTTTTTACTTTTAAGTTGTCTCGAGGTATATATCCTGGTGGATATCTTAAATTATGATATTGATCCCACAAAATTCTTTTGTGCCGCGGTGGTTTTGGTGAAATTTTGATTGTTAGGGGCAAATTTACTTCACTTTGATAAGTACTATTTGAGTTGAATAGAACGCTCTGCACCACCAGTATTAAATGACCCTTAGCTACACCATCAAAGTCTTGCGCTGCTTTATTAACAGCTGTAAAAAACAACCACTTCATTTATTAGTTTAGTATATAGATTTACTATCTATTATTATTAGCTGACAAGAATTTTTAATTTTTGCAATTAAACTTATTTTGTAAGTTCTTTGATGATATAAATTATTTTTATGGTTATAATTTTTATCAAATAAATGAAGCTCTGTTACGTATTTATACTTTTCCAAATTTTCCAAAACAAAAAAAAAATTTTGTTTGTTGTTTGTATATATATATAAATATGTATTGAAAATTGTGATAAAAAAAATAAATTGCTTCCTTGCAATTTCTGTTCGATATATAATGTATATAAATATAAAAATTAGGGGATATAATAACTACATTGATACGGAAAATAGTAATGACATATAAAACATAAGTTAAGATTAAGTAAGAAGTTTTAAAGGAAAAAATATATATGTGTGTAAAAAACATAATTATTAATGTTACTTACTGTGGTTAAATTAAAATCATAGAAAAAACGACGATATACATATATGGTTTTAAATAATATTGCAATTTTTGAATAATTTTTATATTTAACATGAAGTCGTTAAAATGTTAGTCTAGTTTATATAAACTTTTAATATTATTCTGTATATTATGATTTTTTTTATAAAAAAAATACACTGACAAAACTTTTCTCTGTATTAACAAAATTAAAGCAAATTTACGGGTACATCGAATCTTGAGTAAAATAAAACAAAAAACAACTACATGCTTGGAAATAGCCTACTTTAACTTCGCAATAAAGGATTGAGGAGCATAAGATTACGCGCCATATTAAAGATTACAAATAAATATTTTAACGGTGTTATATTATCACAAATTGAGTTTCCTCTGTGCATCTAATACTAAATACAATAGAAAATAGAGGATTTGTTATTTTTTAAAGTTTTAATTTCGTTGTTATTTTATATGTTTACTAATTCGAGCCAAAAATTCTAAATTCAAAAGAAAAAAAAAATTAACTGTATATGCACAAGAAAACCTTATTCTCTAACTTTCTATGTAATCATCGATTTAAAAAAGTAAATTTAGAAAATGTTTTAATAAAATCCACCTGTTTTCTTATTTTCTTACCAATATAAACAGACATCCAACCAGTCCATGGCCAAATATGAGTTGAAAATGTTGCGGAAATATTTAAGTAAGCTCCATAATTATCTTGATCAGGAATCCATATTGGTTGATTAATCACTTTTCCTGTTACAGATATACCGTTAAGAATAGTAACATTAACAATAGCGGGCTGGCATCCATAAAAGAGAGGCTGACTACTGTAAGGCCACATAAAATCCGAAGTAAAATCAAGCGATGATGGAACAAAAGTAATTTTTGGCTTGTAAGATAAAAGTTGATGCATACTTTTTAAAAGATTTAGCTTTCCTTGACCTTGCTCAAATATGTTGTAATTAGGCAGTTTCGTCGCACCTTCTATTAAAATTTGCTTTAAAGAGGCTGGATTAATGTCTGCATTAGTTAGTGCTACACTTTTGAGTAAAGCTGCTACTCCAGTAACAACTGGGGATGAAACAGAAGTTCCTGAAAGACGTCTACAACCCATACGTACGTCACTACCCTCCACGTGACTGCCATAAGTAACAACGTCCAATCCCATTCTTCCGTATCCTATGGGAAGCTCCCAAGTTGTCATGCCTCTAGAACTGAATTTGGTAATTTTATCATTAAAATTAATACTGCCTACAGCGATAACATCGCTTTGATCACCAGGATTATTAAGAGTACCATATATAGGACCATCATTTCCAGCGGCAGATACCATAATAATATTATTTGCTGATAATTCCAAAACCTTGTCAACAAACGGGAAATCCATAAAATCAGGGCCACCAATACTTAAATTAATAATATGAACTTTTTTGTATATAGCATAATTAAAAGCATCCAGGAACCAGGATGTATAGGAAACCTATATTTTAAATCAAGGAAAATCAAATTGCTAAGAGATAAAGATTACTTAAGTGAAATTACCTGTGACTTCGTAAAAACTTTGTACACGTGTAACTCTGCATCCGGAGCTAACCCGAGGCATTCCTTTGAAGAGGCTATAACCCCTGCAACAAAAGTTCCATGACTAACTCCGTCATCTACTGACTTTTCATTTGTCCAATTTGTTCGCTCTTTAACGTTCCGAAAATGAGGATGGTTTTGGGTCAAGCCAGTGTCAAAAATAGCAACTTTTACACCACTTCCCGTGATACCTTGTTTCCACAAAACATCTGCCTGAAGAGATATTGGTACATGGCGGATAAGTTCGGGTTCTGGTATTTTTTGTGAACGATTTTTGGTACAACGTGTACTAATATTACAGCTATGGTTGTAAAATTGCAAATATCGCTGAACGCTCCGTTGGGGGATTATTATGTCAACAGCAGGATGAGCTCTAAGTAAATTTAGAACGCTTTCAACAACCGTGACATTCTCATGTGGAATATGTAAAATATCAAAATCACTTGGATATTGATTGGCTATATTCTGACGGTCTATAACTGAAAATGTAACGACCTTTAAACAAAATCACATTTTTAATAAAATTGCTTATTTACACTTGTATTAGCATGCTTACAGTTTTGTTTTTCAGTCGTGAATAAATAAATGAATTTCGAACTTCTTTGTTATATTTAGAATGAAATTTAACGATGTAGTCAAAAGGTACATTCTGCACTTTTAAATGAAGTTTGTCAAATGAAGAGAAACTAACCAAATGTGGTACACACTCAGTTACAAAATTAGCCAGTACTGTAATTACTGCAAGCATAAGTTTTAATGCACACATTAAATATTTTATTTTAAGGTAATTTTCCGTTTAAACAAATAAGTCCAAATTATTGTGTAACCACAAACTGCTTACAAAAAAATACCATATTCATAATTAATATGAATAGAAAAGATACCAAAGAAACAAAACAGAATTTTTATACATGTACATATGTATATGGAAAATGCAATTAAATTTATTAGACCTGCCTTATTGGATACATGGATGTTATGGCTATTTTTTATATGTATATTATAAAATTAATTTAATAGATTGTACGAAAATTGTCATTCACACAAATTAAAATAATTGCATGAAACGCACAATGGTGGACAAAAGTATTTTGACATTAAAAAAATTGCACATTTTGTGTGATTAAATGTATTTTATTTATCTAACGTCAATGAAAGGAAAATATATGTATATTTAAAAAAGTGGAGTAGATCATAAAATTTAAAAAAAAAAATATTAATTTCATATTAAGTTGTAGAAAATAAAATAAAACTTCAAAATTGTTAATGGACAAAAGCAAAGAGCTTTGATACAACTAGAGATGAATTAAGGAAACGCGTAGAAAAACCGTGCGCTGACTTAAGCTCGGTATGGAATTTGAGCAGGCAAATGCAAACAAAGACAATCGTTGCTGTCGGGCGCAAAGTCAACTGTGTTGGTATTTTGTCTCCTTCTAATTTAGGCAGTTGAATGATATTTTGTCTTCTTTCAAGAAGAATGGGTAAAGCAACGGGCTCGCTTAAAATGCCCACCTACTGTCAGTGCCGGCATAGCACACACTAATGTATTTCCTTCGTATTGCTACACAGCCTATTTGTTAGTATGCGAGCTCAAGAAATATGAAGCAATACTATTTTTGATACAAGTGCTAAGCAGACACTTGCCAGACTTGTAAAGGATATTAATGTCTTTTATTTGCTTTTGAGGCACTCCAATACTTGAAGTATTTTAAAATGTATTTGTTGGCGCGTATAATGTGAGTACATATGTAATGCCGCATATAATGCTAGTACATATGTATGTGGTTGACAACGCACACTGTGTGTGTATGCAGTTATACTGTTCTGCGTGTTTCTCCAGAATGTTCTGTCGTCACTAAGTTAGCATAGCATCAGCGTGTTGGCGATCTATGATTGGTTAAGATTTGTCGCTTTGAGAGGTTCAGCATTTTCGCTTTAAAAAGTACCGTTTTAGCGCGGCGACAGCGGAGCGTCGCTGTCGCCGAGTGTGGTTCGGTGGTAGGCACTAAAGAAGTACAGGCTAATAAAGTTAGTTGTATTCTGATCTCGTGCGAAGCCGAAACTCGCTGCGCTAGTGAAATGTCAAACAACAACAATATTCCAACATATTTATAATTACAATTATCTATAAATATTTATTTCCCAATTTAAATGATTTTAACATATAGGACTATAGGGATCTTTAATTATTCCCTAAATAAATAAGTTGCAATATAAAGAAGTCAATAATTATTCAAAATCATATTTGGCCTCATGAATGCATTTGCTGGTCTCACAAATTTTAACAAATTGTCGATTTGCCACAGCTGCAAGAACTTCTGCGTCAGACTCTGATTCTAATACCAACACATTAAGCTCCTATAATACGAGCGCCTAATGGTAGTGTGTGTGCGACTCGCAAACGAGAAGTTCTTTGCCTGGCATAACTTTTACTTCAATGCAATTTTTCTAGTCATATGTGGCCTGCCGCTGATCTTCACACTATTGCACTTTCGTATATGACACAGCGGCGTATTTGCTAGTATTAGTGCTTCCTAAATTTTAATTTTTGTCTTTCGAGGCTAAACTTACATTTTACTCAAGTGCGGCAACATTGAAAATAAGTATGTGCTAAACTACACCCTGTACGTACTATTGCTAGGTGCACAGCATTCATTTCACGACTTTTAGAAAATTGGAATAAACAGTGGGATTGCTTTTTATACATTGATAAATTGAATATAAAGTGGATCTTCGAAAATATTGCTTTTGTCCCTAACTAATACTATGTGGTAGCTTACCTATGTTGAATATATTCTTGAAGAGGGTGATTAAAATGCTGAAATGTAAATGGAATACGGATCGAAACACAGAATAGGCGAGGGTTAGCCAATGGCAGAAGGCAAAGAATATTTTGCTGTATCTTGCTTACATTTTTGCGTTTGATTTGTCTTTTCGCTTGTGGCGGCTCGCCGTTTTCAATTTCATTTCCATCGATCCACCCCCTTATTCATCTCTAATTGTATCAATGCTCTTTGGTCAAAAATATTTTGACAAAATGTGTTTCATAGAAAATAGAATAAATTTAAAAGAAATACCAGAATTCATAAAAAGGTTTATAAAAAACACAGCCCTTTCGGCGATTTTTACGTTCTGTAAATGTCCAGGAAGCGATTTTACTAAATTATTAAGTTAGCCTTACAAATTGCAAACAGAAACGTTTAGCGCACGAGACACAAATGAGAATTTAAAGAATGCAATGTTAAAATACTTTTGTCCAGCCAAAATTGCTATCTCTTACAAAAAATGTCCTAGCAACGAAACGAATGAACTTATCAGTACGATCTATTACTTTTTCTTAGATCTATAAATAGAAGCTCTCTCTTAGGAGTTAAATAATTACCGTTACTTTTACGAGTAAAGAAAAAGACGCGATAGTAGTGTTTTGTCAAAATACTTTTGTCTAACATTGTACATACATAAATATGTCGAATTATAGTTTTCCATTTTCTTGTTACGCACAGCGAGTTTCGACCGGTTTAAAGGACAACGCTACTGACTCAGCGTCCCTCAACCACGTCGTACCGAACCACGCTCAGCGCCGGCGACACTACGTTGTATCCCAAAGATTATTTATTGTATCAATGCTTTTGCTGTAGCCGCGCTATAACGGTAATCCTTAATGCTACAAAAACAAAGAGCTACCGAACTTAAGTTGGCTCGCACTCTTAATTTCATTTCCACCGTTTTAACCCCTTAATTCATCTCTAGATATATCAATATTTATTTAATATGTCTTATAAAAAGTATTAGTGATCAATACCATAAAAAAAAAATGCATAAACCCTCTAGGCAATAGTAAAATTATATAGAAATGTATAATATTTATAATTTTAGTCTGTGAAGTAATTGTTTGCAAAATGTGAACACATATCGAAAATGGGATTTACTGTATTCAATTTCTTGGAATTTCCCTCACATATCTTAGTGTATCTTGGTTCTTGCTTTGTTAATATAATGTGGTAGCAAATCACGCCCTTAATTGAATATATTCTTAAAGAGGGTGATTTAAAGGCTGAAATGATTAGGATTTCCTTTCGTGATATGCGATTTGGTCCACCAAACAGAGATATATCCCACATTACTACATTTATGCAATTTTAAGTATCTAGATTAAAGGTATGCCTTCTAATAGGCGTCTACGTGCGCAATAATATTTTTTTTTTATCGGCTTTCCCAGTCAACTTTCCGGTAATTTCAATGTGTATAGTGTGCCAAGGTGTATCTACCTTTGGTATGATGGAGGCTAGCTTGAACTTTGCCACAAGAAGACAATGACATTTTACAAGTGATACAATTATCAACAAGCTAACGGATATATTTGGACATACTTTCAAATCAATAAATGTCATAAGCTTTATCTAATGCCTTCTCTCAACTTAAGTGCATAATAGATTCGTGAATTTGATTAATAACGAACCATATAAATGCTCGAGGTACAATTGATAAGGAGTTTTACCATTTCACTAAATCTTTACAATAAAATATTCCTACCCTCAACCCATAAGTTTTGCAACTCCCTTGACTAGCGAATTTTCTTTCATATTATTCACAATATTTACTAATTCAGAATCTTTACATTGTTCGGCCAAAAATCAGTTACTAGATACATATGTATGTATTGCTGCCAAGTTAATTCTTATTTCAGGAACTTTATTAGGGGAACTAATCGAATCGATTTCTTGAGAAGAAGTCAACATGAGTCTTTGGTTTACCTTCCCTATATTACACATCAAATGTAAATGACTAAAAATCTCTCCCACCTTCTTTTTACCTTTCTTCTCGATGCTTTAAGGGAACTACAGTCAGTAAGGACTCAAAATTTCTACCCAATAAGTAATAAGGAAATGTTTAATAGAAAAGCAACAGCAAGTGTCTCCAACTTATAGGAGTGGTACCTTGACTCAGCAGGTTAGTTCGCCATAATATTTAATGACGTGATATTTATAAATAATTCTATGTAATAGTATTTTTTTTTTTTTTTTAACAAGCAAGTGAGCATTTTATTTAAGATCTGTCCGCAGGACAATAATTAAATTTCATGGGCTAACATTGGCAGTGAGGTAATTTATTTTATTTTAGGGGAACTTATTCCCATGAAAGGTCGAGCGGATGGGTCCTCTGTAGTCTTCTGGAGGAGCTGCTGTTGTCCAAAAGATTTAGAGCTAGGTTGTTGGAGTGCTCGTGGAGCCTTTTCATGTATTTGTTGCTCAATTTTGCAATGGTATCTTTTACCCAAGGGATCTCAAGGTAATTATGGATTTCCACATTGGTTTGAAACATGTGGGCACTGGCAATAATGCGCAGGGCTTTGTTCTGCATTTTCTGCATTTGCAGTCGGTTGCTAGGACACGCAGTACCCCAAAGGTGGATTCCATAAGTCCATATGGGCTTGATTATTGTTTTGTATATTAGAACTTTCGTGCTGAGAGGGAGGCGAGATCTTCTGCCAATCAGCCAGTAAAAACGCTTGAGTTTGCTTTCTGCTTGCTTTCTCTTAGCCAAGATGTGGTCTCTCCAAGTGAGGCGGCGGTCTAGGATCATGCCAAGGTATTTGGGAGTCGTGCATCCGGGAATGACTGTGCCATCTAGATGGACAGGTGGGCAGCAGCCGGGTCTTAGTGAGAAGGTGGAATGCGTGGATTTCTCTGGATTGACGACTATGTTCCACCTTGACAGCCAAGAGTTTAGGAGGTCAAGTTGCCTTTGCATGACTTCAGAGGCCTCACAAGGAGAGCTGGCAAAGGTTAGAAAAGCAGTGTCATCTGCGTAGGTGGCGGTAAGCAAACTATCATCTGGAAGGAGTGGCATATCTGCTGCGTAGATAGAGTAGAGGACGGGCCCGAGCACACTTCCTTGGGGGACTCCAGCTCTAATAGCTCTGTCCATAGAATTGGCTTCTCCACACCTGACATAGAAGAACCTATCCTCCAAGTAGGATTTCAGCAGTGCGAAGAATGCATCGGGCAGGATACTCTTTAGTTTAAGAAGGAGGCCAACGTGCCAGACTCTATCAAACGCTTGTTTGATGTCAAGCATTACTGCACTGCAGTAGAGCTTCTCCTCGAAGGCCTTCAGGATCCCATCGACTATTCGGTGGCATTGCTCAGGAGTGCCGTGAAAACGCCTGAAGCCAAACTGGTGATCAGGGATCGACCTAGCCTCGTCCAGTACCGGCAATACTCTGCACAGAAATACCCTTTCAAGTATTTTGGAGAGTATCGTCAGTAAGCTGATCGGACGATAAGAGGCGAGATTGGCTTCAGGTTTTCCTGATTTATGGATCAGTATTATTTCAGCACGTTTCCAGGTCTTCGGAAAATGGCCGATTTGTAGGCACCTGTTAAATATTTTTGCAAGCAATTGTGTGCATTGGGCCGGGAGCATCTTAATTGATGTCGCGTCAATCCCATCGTGTCCTGGGGATTTGCTTGTCTTGGTGGCTGCAATTACCTCCTCTATTTCTTCTGCTGATGTTGGAGGAATGGGCTGACTGCGAGTGCTGGGCAGGTTGAGGAGTCTGAGAGTTTCCGATCTTTCATCCCCGGAGCAGCGCTCGAACGGGGTGAAGGTGCCATATAGATGTTCGGCAAACGCTTCAGCTCTATCGTTTTCACTCCGACACCAGGAACCGTTTGCATCCTTGACCAGAGCTGGTCTCTTGACTGGCCTCTGGATATGACGCGTGACATGCCAAAGGTTGTGCAAGGGATCTCCGGGTTTGAGATTCGTAAGGAAACAGTCCAAGGATCTTTTTCTCAAGTCAGCCAGGAGGGACTTTAGGTTTTTGGCGGCTCTGTTAAAAAGAGTTTTGTCCCTAGGGTTGCGAGAATTGAACCATACGCGCCTGAGCCTGCGCTTTTCGCTGACGAGAGTAGATATTTCGGCGTTCCACAGATGGAGGTCACGAGTGGGAACTCTGGGTGAGGTGTTGACCCTGGGCGAGGCAAAAACAGCAGCTTCGATAATGCTGGTCGTGAGACATTCAATGGAGCGAGCAATGTCTTCCGGAGTGTTTAGAGGAGGGGAAAGATTGAGATTGTCAACCAGAAATTGTTTGAATTTGACCGGATCCGTATTTTTCTTCCACAGTCTCCTTCGGGGAGTTGTCCTAGCAGCAGGCACGTCGAAATAGAGAGTGACTGCACTGTGATCGGATAGCAGCTCCGGAGAGGATCGACAGACAATTTTGGTTGGGTCAATCCCACTAGAGATGGCAAAGTCCAAAAGGTCCGGACGTTTGCTTGGATCCGTAGGCCAGTATGTGGGCTCGCCTGAGGAGTGGCAGCTAAGTTTTTTACGCTGGATGCACTTGTAGAGCGCTCTCCCTTTGGGATTGGAAGCTCGAGAGCCCCACCATTCGTGCTTGGCATTGAAGTCTCCGCCTACGATAAACCTCGAGCCCAGGTTATCCAAGAAGAGTTTAAAATCTTCTTCACTCACATTTTGTCTTGGGGGGATGTAGGTGGCAGCGATTGTTATATCCCCTAGTGAGCTGGTCAGCCTGATTTGTGCGCATTGAATTTTTTCGTTCAGGACCGCAGGCAGTTCTACGTAGCGGATGCCACTGTGGATCAGCACTGCAGCTCCTCCGCATGCATTGCCGTTTGGTGAGTTGGCTATTATGAGGTCATACCCCTTTATTTGGAAGTATGACCTTGCTGTAAGGTGGGATTCAGCAATTAGGAGAACATCTATGTGGTTGGTTTTAATAAAGTGTTCCACCTCTAGCCTGTTGTGGCACAGGCCGTTCGCATTCCAAATGGTTATTTTTAAATTTACTTCGTGCATGATTTAACCAAGGAGGTGATCAAGACTGTCATCTGGCTGAAGATTTTTTCCAACATTTTCTCCATTAGGGCTTCCATTCGGGATGCCAATGCATTAAGCTGCGACTCCATGGCCGGTTCGCTTTGCGGGGGTGGAGCTTGGGTGGGGGCAGCTGCACCTTTAACGATGTTTGCATAGCTGATGCTGTTGTTAGCAAGTGGTGTGTTCGAAGCGTTTGTTAGCCTTGTGGTGTTGAGGGTCGGGCGGCTAGGCTTGGGTGTGTTGAGTGCCTTGGCCTTTTTATAGGCGCTACAACCTCTGTAAGATGCCGCATGATCACCTTTGCAGTGTAGGCAGGAAGCCGGTTCATCTTTGGGCTTGGTACATTCAGATGAATTGTGCCCTTCGCCGCACTTGACACATCTATGGTGCAGTTTGCAGTATCTTTGGGTGTGCCCAAACCCCTGGCAGCGGTAACATTGCAACACATCGTTGAACTTTAAAGGTGGTTCAACTGAGACCACCGAGTTGCAGAGGCGAGTGATTTTGAAGGCTTCTGCGTTGTTGCTCGACGGCTCTAAGTTCACAAAGAAGATGGGCATTGGTGTCTTTGTGATGCGGCTGATGGCATTGTGAAGGTCTCTGACGATGTGACCTTGCTCAGTCAGGGACGCCCTTAGGTCTGCCAAGTCTATAGTCGGGTGCAAGCCTTTGATGACGATGCGGAAGGCACGTTCATCGCGAGGCTGAAAGGTCTGGTACCTAATGTTATGCTGGTCGAGTAACTGCTTCAACGCAGAGAAAGTGGCTTTATCTGGCATCATGACTCTGACCTTGTTCTCCTTGCAGGTCTTATATGAGAAATCTTTTGAGCTCTCACCAAGTATCCCCTTGATAGACTTGATGAGAGAGCCGATATTGCCAACGTCGGGGATGAAGATTGGGGGGGGCTTGATGTGCCTAGGTTTGGGTTGCTTCTGAGTCGTGCCAGAAGGTTTGGGTTCCACTGCGTCTGTTAAAAGATCAGCATCTGTCTCAGGGTCTTCGTCTTCGCTAGACAGCAGGGCAAAGGAGTTGTTGGCCAATTGGGATTTCGCGGCTGCGCGTGTGATTGGTCCATGATAAGAAGCCTGCTTATGAGGTCTGCGTGACATCTTGCGCTTCTTTTTATTTGTACCGGGTTCGAGGCGAGGGCTGCCGCTATCGCTATAGCTGGAGACGTTAGGTATTTTGTCCGTCTTGGTGGTTTTTATTGATTTCTTGGGTGGCCTGTAGGTTTTGCTGCCACATGGGGACAATTGCCAGTCCATCCTTGGGGGGAAGGGGGAGCGGGGGGGCAAGAGCTAAATTACCTTGCTGACTGCCGTCAACCAGGCGTGCTTGAAACCTAAACAACTGCCGATGTTGCTCGATTGCAGTTAGTTAAGATAACACAGGTCGTCCGTGTGTATTGGTGAGCGCGGCTTAGCACACGCACAGTTGCTTGCGTATTTGTCGCTGTTGTTGTTCGTGCGCAGGTTGAAATGCAGTGAGCACGATTATGCGATGCTGCTGGTGCTCACAGAGAGCGCGATCACGTGATGTTGCTGGTGCTCACAGAGGGCGCTAGTGAGAGGATTTACCGTAATTTCGGCTTACAATTGTCTGCTACGGAATAGGCACGTCTTAACTCCACTAGAGTTCAATCGCGACTGATGTAATAGTATGACACCGAATTCTTGAGAACTTGCATCGGTATGTTATTCAATTTTATAATTAAAAATAATCAAAAATAAATAAGACTGGCTTTTGTGTAAGGATAAAAATGTCTTTTTGTCTAATTTGTTCATGTTCTTTATTTATCATTTTATCCCGCAGATAAAAGATTTAATAGCTTCATAATGAAATCTCTGCATAATTTGTCGAAAATATGATGCTAATCCAATAATTTGTCGTAAAGCGGAAACCGACTGAGGGGTGGCAAAGCAGCTAACGCTGCTATTTTAACTGAATTTGGCTACTTCGTATTCCAAATAGTAAACTTTTAACTTAAGAAAGGAAAATTTTTTTTATTAAAATGAAAGCTCAGCTATCGTGAGACTGTTAAGAGTAATATATTACCCTTACAAATCCTTACTTTATGTGGCAGCGGTCACTTCAAATGTATTTGCAAGATCTCCATGTACTTGCATTATTGTACGTTACAAAACTGAAGTCGCGTTCTTGAGATTCGGTAGAGTGTACTACTTTTGCTACACCAGATGGGCAATACGAGTTTTTGCAATGCCATTTGTGGTGTAGCAAAAGTAGTACACTCTACCGAATCTTTATGCAAAGGAATTTAGTAATATCCACTTGCACTGCATAAGCAAGCGGGACTTACGAAAGGTTAGTAACTTGGTCTTATAATTTTACACATCAATAGTTTATTTATCTTGTTTTCACTAATTCTCTTTCATTCGCACTAAGCCTTTATGGTCTTCTTTGAATAATTTTTCTTGGGTCCACTAATCTAATTTTCATTTCACCAGAATTAACTCTAGTCGAGGGAATCCTTTTAATTAAATATTTTAAGTATTTTTCCAATAAACCTTTCAATTTATCACAATCTTCACCAGCAAGATCAGTGATTAAATCATAAAATGGTTCATCATTTGAACAATAATTTATGGTTTTAGACCTAACAATCTCAAATTTTCCTGGTTATATTATGATATTAAAACCAGGAAAAAGTACCTCTCGACCAATAATAATATCATCCATTAAATACTTACATAAAATTTTTTTTTTTTTGTGACATGGTGTACGTTTATGTAAGATCTGCCCTTGTGAGGCTATTGTTAAACTTTTTGGGTAACACTTTGTATAATTTTGCGGTTACTTTCGCTTGCGGTGCACCATAGCTACCGTAAGGTCGCTTGTCGGGCTGGTGAGTCTAATCTGGGCACATTGCACCCAAGTCTCGGCAAAGGCTGGCAGCTCAATGTATTTAATGCCACAGTTGATAATTATTACGACTCCACCATTGGGGTGGTTGACAGCAACGAGATCGTACCCTTTAATGTTGAAAAATGAGCGAGCAGTGAAGTGGGTTTCGGAGATGAGGAGGATGGTCACTTGGTTCGTCTTTAAGAAGTGCTCGACTTCTGGCCTACTATTGCATAGGCCGTTTGCATTCCAGACTGCAATGTTGAGTTTTACTTGCATACTTTATTGATGATAGTGGTGAGCATATAAGTTATTTGACTGATGAGTTTCTCCATCATTTCAGAGGTTCAATTGTTGGGTGGCGAATCTGGGGTGCAGAATCTCCGTTCAGCACGCTGGCATAGCTGAGTTTGGGGTTAGTGGTGGCTGCTTCTGGACAGGTGGACGGTGGGATTGCTGGTGGGACTGCGGGGTTTGGGTGTGTTCAACGACTTTGTTTTTTTGTATACGTTGCATCCTTTGTAGGAAGCATCGTGATTGCCTTCGCAATGGAGGCAGAACGCAGGCTCCTCTTTTGTTTTGAGGTAGTCCGATGTCATGTGTGCTCCTCTGCATTTGACTCTTCTATGCTCCAGGGTGCAGTATATTTAGGTGTGACCAAATCTTTGGCATCGGAAGCATTGTGGCACGTCATTGGACTTCTTTGGGGGCTCTATGCTTACTAAGCATCTGCACAGCCGTGTGGTTTTGTAAGCCTCGGTGCTGTTGCTGCCTGGCTCAAGATTGACAAAAAACATGTATAGAGGCTGCTTGCTGTAGGGACTGATGGCATTATGGATGTTTCTGACGTTGTGCCCCAGGCTTGAATGAGTTGGCTTAATGTCGTCTGTCAGAAGTGGAATGTAGGCTCTTGACAACTATGCGGTATGCCCTTTTACCACGGGGTTGGAGTGTTTAATACCTTTTATTCTCAGAGTTTAGATACGCTCTGAGTGCTTTGAAGTTGGCTTTGTCCGGCATCATGACTCGGACCATATTGTCCCTACCAGCCTTTTAGGAGAATTCACCTTCTGCGCCGACGATGGAGATGATAGTTTTAACGAGAGGTCCTATGTTGCCCACATCAGGAATGAAGATGGAAGAAGGCTTGACAGTCTTGGGAATGGGTGCGGCTTGGTCCGTTAGGGGTCCTTTGACTGCTTGGCTGGTTTAATGTCGACATCAGAAATGGAGAAGAAATGGTCTTCATCATCGCTGAAGAGAAGTGCGAATGAGTTGTTGTTATTAATTCTGGTGCCGGCAGAGGCACTGGCTCTCACATGTTTTGACTTGGTTTTGCGAGCCGTCTTACGCTTTATCTCTTCCGGCTCTAGTAGGCTTCTGTAATCGTTTTCGCTGAATGGAAGGCTTTCCTTTTTTGCCACTTTTCTGTAAGCAGCGCATTTTTTAACATGAGAATGTGCTGGCAATTGCCAGTTCATCATGACGGTGGGTGAGGAACCAGAGGAGGAGGGGGTAGCAACGCAGCCCAACTGTAGGGCGACAGCAGCACGTGGTTGTTTATCGCTGCGTCTGTATTGGAGCGCGCCAATAAATACTGTTCGTGTGTGTGAGTAGGTGTTAGTGAGCGAGCATGCGCTCGAAAACGTGAAAGGATCACGCAATACGGTTCGCGAGAGACAACGCGTGGGAGTCTGTACGAGCGTGTGTTCGTGCACTTAGAGAGCGCTGAGAACAGACTGTCATCCGTTACGAATTAGGGCACGTCTTTACACTACAAGTGTTCGATCGCTAATGGCTTATCAACATGAAAAAGTATTTCAATGCTATGTTGATTAATAATAACGTTGCTAAGTATTTGTAACGTACTATTGATGCTATCGTTTCCAATACCTTTTAACAGGACTACTTTGTTTATTCTTTAGCCAACTAATTTTCCACTTATTTCTTCTTGTATTAGAGAACATTCCACTCTAGAGTCAAACATAGTCGTAAACGTCTCACCGTGATGGATCATATTATTTTTAAGCTCAACCACTTTAAAGAGCTCAATTCTTTTTAAATGAAGCGTATTCTTGTCTTTGTTCTAATTAAGCTTGTTGTCGTGTGGTATATGGCGACATTTACCACACTTTACACAAGTTGCATCTGTTCTTTGTTTTTTTTTTTGGTAATCAAATGTACTGCCGTGACTCAGTTTTCCACAGAAGTGGCACATCATTTTTGACAGTTTTTGACGTTTTTCTTCAACTGGAAGTGCTTTTTTTGTAATGTACTCTTCCTCTTGTTGAATGCGAATGCTTTAAACTCTGTATGTAGCTCATTTCCTGCGCAAATTTAATTTAAATGTCAGACGCTGCCATCTGCAATCAACATCAACCAATTTAGCAAGCGTCACTGAAACTGCGATCTCCTCTATATCCATATCTCTTAATTTTCCGATCACTGATGTCATCATACGGCTCGCATAGTTAGCTTGACATTCGCCTTCGTTTGAAGAACTTGTTAGTATTGCAAAAATCATAGCGGCCACTGTTTTTTTTACTGGCAAAACGCTGGATGAAAATTTCTTGGAATTTACTCCAAGCTATGTCAGAATAACATGTTTGGGAGAGCCATAGCGATGCACTGCCTTCCAGCGCTGCGCTCATTGCCATAACCAACGCGATGAATTTTATGACATTTTGCGAGAAAATAATATTCGCTGTAGAGTACCACGCCGACGCGTCGGCGCCAAACATTTCTGCATTTAACTTACTTACTCAATGCTTGTAGGGCTTTAACCAGTTCAATTAAGATTTTATTTCTTCCATGGCTCATTTAAGTTGCTAGGTAGTGAGCCTGATCCCACTTCTGATATAGAATCTCCTTCATTAATTTTCATGTCTAGCGCAGCGAGTTTCGGCCGACTTAAACGTCTTCACGCATCTTACTCAGCGTCCCTCAACCACGGCGTACCGAACTACGCTTAGTGATAACAAGACTACGCTGTAGCCGTGCTACGGTTATTCTAAAGGCTACAAGTTTCACCCAGCCAATCATAGCGCCCAGCCATAGGCTGACGCAATATTTCATTAGAATTACTAATTTGTTGATTTACCCGAAGAGTATACTCGCTAGTTCAGAGTATACATCGACTGTCTGTCTTTCCATTACTTTGTTCCATTCCGCACCGAGCTTAAGTGATTCCTGGCGTTTCCAAGAGTTTTCTAAATTTATCTCTAGTTGTATCAATGCTCTAGACGGCATAATTATTTGCAGGAGAAAAAATATTAATATTTTTTATATAACTTTTTATTTGTCATATATATGATTTTTGTTTTTACTGCCAATACAAACTTAAAAATAATTCAATGGAAATTTTTTTATAAGAACTTAAAATGAATTAAACCATGTGATGGCGTAAACAATTAAACTAAGTATAAGAAAATTTCATCTTAATAAAAGTGAAAAAATCAAATTAAATTTAGTAAAATGTATATCCTTATTTAGTTTCAATAACTTTTTGCAGCCGTTTCGGTATTAAATCAACTACATTTTGAAGAATATCTGGAGATATATCTTTCTAAGGTAAAGTGATCTCAGGAATTCTCTCCCCTCTGGCTTTATTTAACGAATCTATTATTTTGCGTTTCAATAGACGTTTTTTATTATATTTAAATCTGGTCTTTGAGGTGGCCAGTCCAAAGTTGGAACAGAAACATATTTCAATAGGTACGTTTTCATTCGCACTTTGTGGAATTGGGCATTAACCTGTTGCAGGATAAATGATTCCCCTTTTAACTTTTCTTCGGAAGAAAAATAATTATCATTTATGGTAATTAAGCATTGTCCTTTGTTCATTGAGCCTTTGATAGTACTAAGTCTCCCAGCCCATTATATGCCAGAGCATCATACAGGCTTCACCATAGCTCACTTTTTGTCCTCTTTTTTGCTATTCTACTGCTGGCAAACGTACAAAATATTTTTTTTTTGAATATTTGTACTCAAAGGAGCTTTCATCTGTCCAAAATACGCATGTTATGTTTAGATATTTCCTTGCGAACGCCAGTCTTTTAAGCTAGTTTGCTTTAGATATGAACGGCACGTCATTTACTTTAATAGTCTTAAAATCAGCTTCCTTTAACCGTCGTTGGGCAGTGCACTCACCTATTGGATATTTAGCTGTCAAATTTCATTGATTGTTGAGACTCATTTGCAATGTCCTTTATTATCGAACAAGCGTCAAACTTTGCTACCATCGAAGATCGGACAACCAAACTTAACTCAGTCAACTTACCCATTTTATTTAATGACTTTTAAATAATTTTTATTTTATTATAAGCGTTGTAAATCAGTTAAAGTTAAATACAGAAGTTGTTTGGTTCTCACGTGCTTAAAGGCAAAACACATTAACACAAAGCTTCTGTCAAAATATGTTAAAGCTAGGCATGCATAGAGCTTAAAATACCTTCATTATTTTGTGCATCATTTTTACACTGATAACTCACGACTTTGATGTCGTGTATGTATGAATGAATATTTTTTTTGGAAAAAGCAGAATCAACTTACTATATAGATTTGAATCAAACATGCTGGCCCCATTAACTAAAACTACGTTGCAAAGGAAAGTAGTCAATTTGTTTTGATTTAAGGTGGAGTTTTGCAACAGAGCACAGAGACAATCTACATACAGATATGAAAATGAAGTTGTTGTATACGACAACATTTTGGAATGGTGCAGCAGTATGAAGCATCGCTCAAAAAAAAGAGAAAGGTTTTGAAAGTATAAGTGTTTGTGAATTTGAGTCTTTTGTCTTGCTTCTGCACTACATATCTTCGAGCGACTGTTCGAGTAGCCGAAGTAGACGAAGTGAACACATTCCTATGTATGTATAATACTAAATCTTACGCATATTGTCTACATCAAGTTCATCATAACAAGTGCAGAAGCAGATGCAAAGGTAAATTACTTATAGATATGAAAACAAACATGTTCTTAATGTTAACTAAAACATCTAGCATGGACATTAAGAACGTTGGTTTTTTAGAACAAATTGGAAGAATTCATATGAATAAGTAGTAAGTAGAAGCAAAAAATTATTCAGTACTGAGCGCAATGTTGAGTTGTCGGGTACTGCCGACTGACTTAGCTCGACTATTAAAAAAATTGAAATGAAAAGGAAAAAGCAAAGTGTCTTCATCATCGCACGCTAGCATAAGCTTTGTACAATTCTTGGTCACTTTGTTTTGATTCGAGGTGAAGTTTTGCAACTAGGCAACTTGAGTTCATCTGCAGACACACACATACTAATGTAGCTGTCACATCGTAGAAAGGAGCATTGGTATTTGTGGCCCACTGCCAAAATATTGAATTTCACAACTTTAGCTATTTTTGCTCAAAGAGCATTGATACAACTAGAGATGAATTAAGAAAACTCGCGAAAAAACCAGGAACTGCGTAAGCTCGGTGCGGAATGGAACCAAGAAACGAAAATAAAGACAATCGTTGCCCGTCGCGCAAAGTCAATTTCGTTGATATTTTGTCTTCTTTTAACTTAGGCAGTTTGTCACTTGACTTATATTTTGTCTTCTTTCAAGAATAATGGGTAAAGCACGGGCTCGTTTACAATTTTCTACCTACTGCCAGTGCCGGCACAGCACACACTAATGTAGTTCGTTCCTATTGCTACACAGCCTAATTGTTAGTATGCGAGCTCAAGAAATATGAAGCAATACAATTTTTGATACAGTAGATAAGCAGACACTTGCCAGACTTGACTAGATTGATCATTTGACAAAGTAAAGGAGTTTAATGTCTATTATTTGCTTCTGAGGCACCTCAATACTTGAAGTATTTTAAAATGTATTTACAATTATAATAATCTATAAATATAAATATATTTCCCAATTTAAATGATTTTAATATATGGGGCTATAGGGGTCTTTAATTATTCCCTAAATAAATAAGTTTCAATATAATATAGTCAATAATTATTCAAAATCATATTTGGCCTCATGAATGCATTTGCTGGTCTCACAAATTTTAACAAATTGTCGATTTGCCACAGCTGCAAGAACTTCTGCGTCAGACTCTGATTCTAATACCAACACATTAAGCTCCTATAATACGAGCGCCTAATGGTAGTGTGTGTGCGACTCGCAGACGAAAAGTTCTTTGCCTGGCATAACTTTGACCAAATTTTACTTCAATTCAATTTTTCTAGTCATATGTGGCCTGCCGCTGATCTTCACACTATTGCACTTTCGTGTATGACACAGCGGCGTATTTGCTAGTATTAGTGCTTCCCAAATTTTAATTTTTGTCTTTTGAGGCTAAACTTACATTTTACTCAAGTGCGGCAACATTGAAAATAAGTATGTGCTAAAGTACACCCTGTACGTACTATTGATAGGTGCACAGCATTCATTTCACGACTTTTAGAAAATTGGAATAAACAGTGGGATTGCTTTTTATACATTGATAAATTGAATATAAAGTGGATCTTCGAAAATATTGCTTTTGTCCCTAATTAATACTATGTGGTAGCTTACCTATGTTGAATATATTCTTGAAGAGGGTGATCAAACTGCTGAAATGTAAACAGAATACGGTTCAAAACACAAAATATGCGAGGGTTAGCCAATGGCAGAAGGCAAAGAATATTTTGCTGTATCTTGTTTACATTTTTGCTTTCGATTTGTCTTTTCGTTTTGACTTTGTTCTACCGAGCTTGTGGCGGCTCGCCGTTTTCAATTTCATTTCCATCGTTCCACCCCTTATTTCATCTCTAGTTGTATCAATGCTCTTTTCATTTCACGACCTTTAGAAAATTCAAATGAACAGTGGAATTGCTTTTATTACATTGATAAATTGAATATAAAGTGGATCTCCGAAAATATAGCTTTTGTCCCTAATTAATAATATGTGGTAGCATATCACACCCTAAATTGAATATATTCTTGAAGAAGGTGATTAAAATGCTGAAATGTAAACAGAATACGGTAAACAGAATACAGCCCTTAATTCATCTCTAGTTGTATCAATGCTATTTGATTTTTGCTTACATTTCAGTAATAAATTGAAGCACATGGCATTGCTAAATTATGTAAATATTTTATGTTGCGCAAATAGTAAATTAATTATATTTTTTAGCTCGTAAAATATTTAGTTTAAAAAATATAAGTTTTACAATTGTGTAAAATCCTCAAAAAACCCTTAATCAATTAGAATTAAAAAATCAATTAGAAATAACTCATTCGTTCAGAGGCTGACTGACCACTTAAAAAACAGCAAAGCGAGACCAAAGCAAGAAAAAGCGATTCCTTCGTATTATTGGGCTACTCCTTAAATAATTATTATGTATCAGAGAAGCGTATGTCGCTGGCAAGACCCTAGGATATCATACGATCCCGCGGTCGTTTTTCAAGGTCCGCAAAGAATAGCAAAATTCTTTAAACTCGCTTCATAAATCATTTATTGCTATGGGCCACACACAGCATAATCACTTCTACGAAAAGTTACATTGGTTTGTGTGTCACCAGCTAGATATTTCACTCAAAATCAAAACAAAACGTACGACAATTGTCAAAAATGTATTAATTGTTTGTCTGCTTGGGAAAGGGATGGGAATACTCTGCCCTTTTTGCCTTCGTTACGTTCATCGCCCATGGAACCATGAAAAACTGTTCGCCATAAATTTTTTGTTTTTTTGTGCATTGTATTTTATCTATTGTCTTCACTCTGTCGAGCCCAGCTTTGGGATGTATTTTTTAAAAAAAAAAACTTAACTCTAAGCTATCGTCTTCTTTTGTGTTGTATTCTCTGTGTAGAAAAAAAAATGTACAAATATTGTTGCTACCTTGACAAAAAGTTGGGTGTTCAATTATTTTATTTTGGATTAAGGTTTTATTAAACAAAGTTAAGCAAATCAGTTGATTTTCGGAAACACATGTTGTCCTGTAATAACTACTTAAAAACAGTTGAAATGCCAGAAACCATAGGACAGTTTTCGACTTGCCTTGACATATTAGAAGCTGATATTGAGCATGCAATTACTGTTCAAAATTTGCCGATGTTGACTACCAATGAAAAGATTAAACTTGATACTTATATGGCCTATGTAAATAGCACTTTATTTTGGATGTATTTAAAACTTCAGGGATGTAATTTATCAGAGGTACCTTGACTTAGTTTATATACCAAATATTAAATTATAACTACTTTTATATTGCTCCTCAGCACTACATTCTACACGATTTAAGAAGAACGAAAGAGATGTTAGCACGTGAAAAGGAATTGAATGATTCAAGAAAAACACATCGGTTAGATATTGTAGCAAGTAGACGGTTTATACAAGCTGGACTACATACACGTTTTGTAGATATGGACGGAATTATAGTTACGGAAGAACAATTTAAACATAGCTTATGTGTTGAAAAAAATTAAAACATTATATATTAGATGAAACAATTCCCTTATATAAAATTCCTTCTATTTTTTATTAGAACTTTATTATTTGGTTTTGATAAAGAAGTGCATGCTTCTCATATTATCAAAGTGTCTTCTCTGTATTCTGATAAAGAAGGTTACAAATCGCCGCGTCGGGTAGCTTAAAGATGTAGGCAAAACGAACGCTTTTAATGGAAATCGAGGTAAATTTTGCAGGATTTTGAACAGCATTTATACTATATTCATAGTCAGTAAATATAAATTTACCATATTTAAAGCGTTTACATTAGTTTCTTGTAGTTAAGTCCTTATGTTGTAATACAAAATGGCTAATCAATGCAGTTCTATTATTATGCAATTTCAAAAAATTTAAATTACTTTCTTCTGAGTTGCTAAGAAGATTTCGTTATGATCTACGACAGCTATTTTAAGTTTCTTGTTTGGTCACGTTAAAAAGAAATTCTTTGTAGTGTTACATTCTTTTGTCACTGCCTGTTTTTAGCAAGTGGTAATGTATGAATGCAAGAATTGCTAACATAGTATGCATCGTATCGTCTACGTTCTTTACTACAATACTTGTTGTTTTTGCTAGGCGGATCAAATCCTTGATGTTTTTCAAAAAGTTCACCGATAGTGTCTGACTACTGAGCTTTTTCAGTAGCCCTTCTTTATTCAAAAGAAGATTAATTTATTTTACAATATATTATCTACTCTACTATATAGGCGCTGTGAATTGTGTTCCGGTTCGAATGAGTTGTACCCAACGAGTGTCTGCTCAGCCGCAGCCACAAGGAAGCTACCCAATTTGGCAGCTTCGGCTGATCAAGCTGGCAGAAGAGAGGCAGCCGATATGACCCGCCCGAACATGCGGTCTCGGCTGCAGTCGCTTTGGCCACTGGAAAGAGTGGGTACTCAAACACTTGTAGTCGACAGTAGCGTCGTTTTGGCTGCTTCGACTGCAAGAGCATCCGCGCCGGAGCATCTATTCCAACAGCTCTCTCTTATACGTATGTATGTTCTAGGGAGGGAGCAGCCGGTATGGAAAGTAGGGCTGCATAACCAAACAGATAGATTTATGTAAGTTTAAGCTGAAATGGTTGACTCTGATGTTCCGTTTAAATCTATAACTAAAGCGTATGTTCCCTTTTTCAAAATGATTGAAATTTACAGGACTATTTAAAAAAAATTTATTTTTATATATATACATACATATGTATGTGTGTCTGAATCAAAAATTGCGGAATATTTTCATAACATACATAAGATAATTCGAATAAAGTCACCGATGTAATAAGTTTTATCAAATTAAAAGTATACAGTTATTTATATACAAATAAGTTAATATTTCATTTATTTTCAAAGAGCATCTGCTCTGCTTTCGTGTTATTTTAGGACTACTTAACTAGAGTAACAGCGTGGCTTAATAATAGATCCCATATTTGAGCGTCGGCGCGGCCTCTTTCGTCAGCGTCGGTGCAGCCTCGCTCGTCGGCTCCGTTGCTACACTGTATCAGGCGATGGTACCGTCGGTCCGTGCTTACGGTAATCACGTCGCCTGATGCCTCCGTTAAGCGCGTTGAGTGCGTTGACATCCGTTCGTTGACCCGTCCAAGGGTTGCAAAATTTTACAAATTTTTCACTTTGCTAAATTTTACAAAATTTTTATGTTGCAAAATTTTACAAATTTTTCACTTTGCAAAAATTTAAAAAATTTTTATGTTGCAAAATTTTACAAATTTTTCACTTTTCTAAATTTTACAAACTTTTCACTTTGCAAAAATTTAACAAATTTTTGATTCACTCTGCAAAATTTTAACAAATTTTTATGTTGCAAAATTTTACAAAATTTTCACTTTGCAAAATTTTAAAAATTTTTCACTTTGCAAAATTTTACAAATTTTTCACTTTGCAAAATTTTACAAAGTTTTCACTTTGCAAAATTTTACAAAGTTTTCACTTTTCAAAATCTTACAATTTTTTAATTTGCAAAATTTTACAAAAATTCACTTTGCAAAATTTTACTTCGTCATTGTTTATGACGTCGAATACGTTGGGCTTTGAAGCTTTATCTATAGAGTTGCCAATCAACTCTATTTCTTTATTTATTTGTCCTGCGCAGGATTTTTGTCTACTTTGGTATCTTGTTCTTTTTATGTCTAGTTATGTCTTGTAGTTCTTTAATGGTTATTCTTGATAACACATCGGTTACATAATTATCTTTTCCCTTCAAATATTCTACTGTAAAATCGTATTCTTCCAACTCTAGCCTCATTCTCGTCAATTTTGAACTTAGATGGGTCATTAAGAACAAAAATGTTAAGGATCAGTGGTCTGTTTTGACTGTGAAATGTTTGTCATAAATATATGGTCGAAAGTGTACTATTGCCCAATGAATTGCAGCTAATTCTGCTCAGTTGTACATTTATTGCTTTCTCCCTTCGTAAAGGCTCTTGGTGCGTAGGCAATTGGAAGTTGGAGTCCATCATGATTTTAAGTTAAAACCGCTCCACATGCTTGCTTACTAGCATCAGCTATTATACAAATTTCTTTGCTAAAATCTGGATATTGAAGCAAAGTAGGTTCCATAAGTTTTGTTTTTAGGTATTGGAATGCATTTTTTCATTCATCTGACCATTCAAACGGTAAATTCTTTTTACATAATCTCGTTATGTGCCGTGAATAGTCGGCGAAATTTTTTATAAAACGTCTGTAGTAATTACAGAATGCTACAAAACGTCTAGCGCTGTCCGCATCATGTGGGACTGGGTAATTCATGATTACGTCAAATTTCTTGTCATCTGGTAGAATTCCTTTAACAGTGCACTTGTAACCTAGAAAAGTCACCTCATGCATAAAAAATGAGCATTTTCCTGGATGCAACTTTAGGTTGTATTCCCTACATTTCTCAAAAACATCTGAAAGGTTTTTAAGCATATGCTTTTATGTAGTCGTATAGAGAAATGCTTGAGAAGGTTGTAGTCCGGAGAATGCAATAGTCATCATTCTCTGGAACGAATTAGGCGCTATTTTTAATCCAAATAGTAATCGCGTAAAGCGATACGAGCCATTGCTCGTTGAAAATGACGTTTAATCTCTTGAACTTTCTTCGAGTTCAATTTGATGAAACCCTGACATTAAGTCCAGGCATGGGAGGGAGTGGCAATTTATATTTTTATTAATTTGACGATAGTCAATCGTCAGACAAGTAACAATGGACTATTGTATGCAGACACAGATGGTTCTATAATCCCGTCGGAAATTAATTTTCCTACGTGCTTCTGTATTTCATCTTCTTGACTATGCGGGCTTCGATAATTTGTTATATATATTGGTTCATCATCTTTCAATCTCAATTTTTGCTTGTAGAAGTTATTAGTGCTTATGGATTCTGTTTCTAATCCGAATACATCACTATATTTTGTGCATAGACTTGTGAGCTCTGATTTAAATTGTTTTGGGAAATTTTTTGAAATTTGATCTAATACGGATTCCTTCCTGTTTACCAGATTGGTTGTAACTACTTCGTAGTTCGAAAGTGATTCATATTTTAACTTATCCGCATTTATTATTTGATCAGTATTTGTTGTATTAAGGAATCGTATACATGAATTTTGGGATTTTGTTATGGTATTTGCTACATAAATACCATGAGAAATTTCTTGATTTGGAATAAGTACATTATCTTCTTCTGAAGTAAGTGTAACTTGTCTGACTAATTGGGATCTAGCTGGCAGAATTATTGAGTTGTTACCAGAACTGTATGTTATTGGAAAATGAATTGGAAATTTTAAATTATTTGGTCTAATTAGTCTTGAGTCATTGCTCTGACTCCTTGTAGCATTGCAAATTTTCTGGCTCTCTCTAATGGCATATCTTCCGCGATGAACGCGTTCTCTAATAATTTTGTTAACTGATCAACTTCTGTTCCATACTCGTTGGCAGTTTTATTGAGTTGCTGTAGGTTCATCAGCTTAGCTGACAATACGACTATAGCTTCTCCTTTGACCACGCGTTTTAATCGGGCTTTAATTTCAGAAATGGTTTTTTCTTCTCCGATTAGATTCCTGACGCTACCTTGCAATTTAGTTTTTATTAGGAGCCCGGCTGTTTCTTCATAATCGCCTTTTAATGATTCTATAAGATCAAGTGCGTCTCAGAAAGCCTTTAGATTCTCAATCTTTTCATTAAAGATTGGAATTATCCTGGCCGCTGAGTTTATAAATTCTATTCTTGACTGAGGCATTGTGTCTAATTTCTGCTCTATGACACTTGAACTGGTGTTGGGGTCAGTGATGTCTAAATCAGACATCAGAGCAGCAGGTATTGTAAGGTTGTTCAAATCTACCTCATCTATCTTGGTGTCCGTTGTGTTAGACTCGTCTTGATCGTCAGAGTCAAATGTTAATAAGGTATTCAGTATAGTTGGCACAGTTATGCACAAACTATATTTCTGCTTAATTGTTATTATGTTGGATCTTTGTCTGATCAAAAATTTTGACACTTGTGACCAATGATCCTCGTTTAGTACCTCTATATTGTTGTAAATCAGTAAACGTACCTCATTGAAGATGTTTACTAATGTCAGTGTGTGTCTGTGGGCTGTGGCCTCTTGAATTGGCCTATTTTGAGCTAATGACATATATAATTTGTCAAAATCAGCTCTGAGTTTTGTTAGCTCGTTAGACAACTGACTACATTCTATTGCTTAATTGGTATGAATCGTTTTTTAAAAGATTCATACTTCCCTTTAATTTTCATTTTTTTTTTGGTGAGGAAATTTTTTTTTTTTTTGTATTACTTTTTTTTATATTTATTTGTAATGTGAATATACATATGAGAATACTCCTAAATGCTTATTTGCGTCGTTAAGACCCTAGTTTCAAGTTGTTTTTTTTTATAATGTAAGCATTTCTATTTTATTATTATAATTGTTGGTTTGGCATTATATTTTGGGATATATTATCTATCTATTTATTATCCCAATCTACCAAGGTTATTAGCCCTACTCATATATTTTTGATGAGTTTGTTATGCTTGACATAAATTGTCATGATAAATTGGGTAACATTGACAATTGTCAATATCAGAAGTAGGATAAAAGTGCTTGGATATCGTCAGTGTGATCAACGATTTTAACGTTGTTGACCACATTGGCCGTGTTATCCTTGGTCTGTCTTCCGTCAGGGCCAAACCAACTTATTATGTTTTGAATTTGTAAATATAAAAAAATTTTTTTTTCAAGATTTGTAGAGTTTGTAATGTTAGAATTTGGGTCCTAAGTTGTTATTGGACAATCGAGGAAAATAAAATAAGAATGAAAGGAAATATAGTTTTGTTAAGGAGAAATATGACTGGTTTACAATATCAATGACAATTGTTTTTTAAATTAACTACTAGTCATATTTTTTAGTAATACAGCCCACTAGCTTGTTAGTAAATTTTCCGCAGCACTTTCGCGCATCCACGGGTAGAACTTAAAGTTAATGGCAATTGAAAGCATACGCTCATAAGAGCAGCTTTAATTGCGTTGCTTCGCACTTGGGCGAAGTTCCTTTTTTAATGCCTCCAGCTGCTTCCTGATGTCATCCTTCTTCTGTGGTGGGGTCGTCTCGCAGGCCAGTAGCTCCTTTAGGAGCCTCTTCTTCTGGAGTGCCTTGTTTGTTTTTCCGCCTTGCTTCCTTTTGTTCTCGTTTTTCTCGGGCTTTTTCTGCCTGGCCTTGTACTCTGTACTGTTGTTGCTCCTGTTGTTTTGCCTGTTCTTACTCCTGCGTTTCCTGCTTTTGTTGCTCCAGTTGTTGCTCCTGTTGTTGCTCCTGTTGTTGCTTCTGTTGTTGCTCCTGTTGTTGCTCCTGTTGTTGCTCCTGTTATTGCTATTGTTGTTACTCATTTTGCTGCTGCTGTTGTTGTGCCTGATGTTGCTCCGATTGTTGCCCTGTTGTTGTGCCTGCTGTTGTGCCTGTTTTGGTGCCTGTTGTTATTTTGTTGGTGCTCGTGTTGTTGCTCCTGTTGTTACTCCTTTTGCTGCTTCTAATGTTGTGCCTGATGTTGATCCGGTTGTTGCTACTTTTGTGCCTATTGTTGTGCCTGTTGTTACTCCTGTTTTTGTTCCTGTTGTTGCTCCTATTGTTGCTCTTGTTGTTGCTCCTGTTGTTGCTATTGTTGTTACTCATTTTGCTGCTCCTGTTGTTGTGCCTGATGTTGTTCCGGTTGTTGCTTCTGTTGCTGGGCCTGTTGTTGTGCTCGTTGTTATTCCTGTTTTTATGCCTATTGTTGTGCATGGTTTTATTTCTGTTTTTGTTTTTGTTGTTGTGCCTGCTGCTGATCCTGTGTTTGTTCCTGTTATTGCTCCTGTTGATGTGCCTGACGTTACGTCTTTTGTTGCTCCTGTTGTTTATCCTATTGTAGCTACTGTTATTGCTCCTTTTTATGCTCCTGTTGTTGCTTGTTTTGTTTCTTCTGTTGTTACTGCCTTTGTTCCTCCTGTTGCTGCTTCTGATGTTGTGAATGATGTTGCTCCGGTTGTTGCCCATGTTGTTGTGCCTGTTGTTGCTCGTGTGCTTGCTTCTGCTGTTGCTCCTGTTGTTGTGCCTGTTGTTACTCCTGTGTTTGCTCCTGTTATTTCTCCTGTTGTTGTGCCTGTTTTTAATTCTTTTGTTTCCTCCGTTGTTGCAGCAGTTGTTGCTCGAGTTGTAGATTTTTTTTTCTTTTCAGTTGTGCGTTTCCTCATCACGTCCAGTCAAGGGATTAGATTTGTGACGATCTTTGCTGGGTGGTGAGATAATCTTGAGTCAATGTTAATTTCGTTTTTCTTAGCAGCGGTAAACGCTGACATATCGGAAAAAACGTAAATATCCGCATTTACCATGAACTTATTTTCAAAAATTTGAAACATTTAACATAAGAATCTTTTTATGGCTGTGCTATTTATCTGTGCTTCCGGACAAGTTACCCCGCAAAAAACTCGACATTGTGACGGTGTTCGTATAAAACATATTGAAAGTTATGAGTTGATTTGACATCACTTGCAACGGACATGTCGAGCACAAGAACTTAATTTATTGAATCCACCATAGTTGACCTACCTGGTATCATATCCACATCGTCGAAATGTGGCTGTGGGAATGGGCTTTTCTTATTAGAAACGAATATTTATATACTTTCACAACCGGCCGTCTACTCACCGCTTGCCGCAGGCTCAGCGCTCACCTACTCACTTCTGTTATTGCTTCTGTTATTGCTCCTGCTGTTGCTCCTGTTGTTACTTGTTTTGTTTCTTCTGCTGTTGCTCCTCTTGTTGCTTCTGTTGCTGCTCGTAATGTTGTGCCTGATGTTGATCCGGTTGTTGCTCCTGCTGCTGTGTCTGTTGTTGTGCCTGTCGTTACTTCTTTTGTTGCTCCTGTTGTTTATCCTATTGTGGCTACTGTTGTTGTTCCTTTTTATGCTCCTGTTGTTGCTTGTTTTGTTTCTTCTGTTGTTACTCCCTTTGTTCCTCCTGTTGCTGCTTCTAATGTTGTGAATGATGTTGCTCCGGTTGTTGCCCATGTTTTTGTGCCTGTTGTTGTGCCTGTTGTTGTGCCTGTTATTGTGCCTGTTGTTACACCTGTTGTTGCTCGTGTGCTTGCTCCTGCTGTTGCTCCTGTTGTTACTCCTGTTGGTGCTCCTGTGTTTGCTCCTGTTATTGCTCCTGTTGTTGTGCCTGTTTTTAATTCTTTTGTTTCCTCTGTTAATACAGCAGTTGTTGCATAAGTTGTAGGTTTTTTTTTCTTTTCAGTTGTGCGTTTTGTCATCATGTCCAGTCAAAGGATTGGACTTGTGACGATGTTTGTTGGGAGGTGAGGTAACCTTGAGTAAACGTTACCTTCGTTTTCCTAAGCAACGGCGAACGCTGAAATATCCGGAACAACAGCAATATAGGCATGTACCTTGAACTTATTTTTAAAAATTTGATACATTTAACATCAAAAACTCTTTTTGGCTGTGCTATTTACCTGTGCTTTCCGTAGCAAACTCGACACTGTTACGGTGCTCGTATGAAACATATTGCGAGTTGCGACTTGATTTGACATCACTTGCTACGGACATGTCCAGCACAAAGATTTAATTTATTCAATCCTCCATAGTTGACATACCTGGAATCATATCCACATCGTCGAAATGTGGCTGTGGGAATGGGCTTTTCTTATTAGAAACGAATATTTATATACTTTTACAACCGTCCGTTTACTCACCGCTTGCCGCTCTCTCAGCGCTCACCTACTCTCTTCTGTTCTTTCTTCTGCTGTTGCTCCTGTTGTTGCTCCTATTGTTGCTCCTGTACTTGCTCCTGTTGTTGCTCCTACTATTGCTCTTGTTATTGCTCCTGTTGTTGCTCCTGTTGTTACTCCTTTTGTTACTTCTCATGTTGCTACTGTTGCTGTGCCTGTCGTTGAGCCTGTTGTTACTCCAGTTGTCGTGCCTATTGTTGTTTCTGTTGCTACTAATGATTTTGTTCCTGTTGATGCTCCTGCTGTTAGTCCTGCTTATAAACCTGTTGTTGTGTGTTTGTTGTTCCTCCTGTTGTTGTGCCTGTTATGACTCCTGTTGTTGTGCCCTTTTTTTGCCTGTTGTTACTCCTGTTGTTGCTCCTATTGTTGCTCCTGTTGTTCCTCCTATTGCTGCTATTAATGTTTATGTCTGATGTTGACCCGTTTATTCCTCCTGCTGCTGTGCCTGTTGGTGTGCCTGTTGTTTTTACTGTTTTTGTGCCTATTGTTGTGCCTGTGTAACTTCTGTTGTTGTGCTTTTCGCTATGCCTGTTGTTGTGCCAGTTGTTACTCCTGTTGTTGTTCCTGTTGTTGCTCCTGCTGTTAGTCCTGCAATTTTTTCTTTTTTTTGTTTTTTTCAGTTTTTTTATTGGACATAAAGGAAATGCTTGAGATTTACTTAACTAAGTATTAAGAAAATTAAAGCTATATTTTAATGCTTTTAATAAAACACAGTATCCGAACTTAACTATGTGCATAGCTAGGTATAACTAAGTGTGCAGTTGCCTGTACTTATAGATAAGCCTAACTATGCACATGTGCTCACCGGGACTGTCAACAAAGACATAACTTCAGTGAGCACCATTGATGTTTCTTAGAAATCTAGTCGCTTTCTCGTGACCGCCGGTTGGCTGTCTCGTTTTCTCTGACCCTCTTCATTATTTGGACAATAATGGAGTGGCCCGCCATCCATTTGTCGCTGTCCGCCAGCATCGCCGCTACCAATGCTTTTGAAGACAGTGGTAGGTCGAGTAGTGTACTGTTTGCGTCCTATGTCGAACGCAATCAGGGCGTGATCGCTAAGAGTGATAGCGTCCGTCACTTTCCAGTTCACGTTGGGTGCTAGCGAGCTGCTAACGAAGGTAACATCGATGTGTGAGCACCCTCTATCACAGTTAAACGTTGGCTTCTGGCCATCGTTGAGCAGAACCAGGTCAAGCTGGTTCATGGCGTCCAGTACCGTCTGACCTCTTTGGTTGGTTACTCTGCTTCCCCATTCGTTGAAGTCGCCTGCAATGACGGTGGGGTATCGTCCTTGTGCATGTTCAACAAGGGTGCTCAACATCTCCCGGAACTGTTCCAGGCTATCGCTTGGCGGTACATAGCAGCTGTACACATTAACGCCTTTGATTTCTGCGAAGGCGATATTGCGTAGTGGTTGGTGTATCGCTTGCGTGTTGGTCGCGCTGCTAAGCTGGATGGCTGCCTTGCCCGTCGCGTCGAGGATCATATTTGGCTCACTCAGAATTATGACCTCCGCTTTCCTCTCTTTCACTGACTGCTCCAAGAGGCATTGCGCCGCAGAGCAGTGGCTTATATTTACCTGCAGGAAAGAGACAAGCATTAATGGTTATTGGCGCTTCTTTTGCTTGACAAAGATTTCTGAAACACGGGGCATGCCTGTCTGCCCGTTATGCATCTCGGCTGGGCTGTGCACTCCCTTGCTTTGTGTCCCCGATCACCACATCGGAGGCAACAGCTTGAGCGGTCTTCCAATTTGCACCCGGCTGCTATGTGCCCAACGCCCAGGCATCTAAGACATCTTCTGGGTCTTAGGTCTTCTGTGATACGGCAGCGAGACCATCCGACCTAAATAGCCTCAGGAGCTTGGAGGCATCGTTGGGGTCAGCAGCAGCGTGGCGACTTGTGTTCCATCTCGCCATCTCCTCGTACTTCATTAGGCCCAATGTCGGTGTTGGGGAACTGCGCTACAATGCAGATGCAGAGCTCCTCCAGAGTGGTGAATTCGTCCATGCCTTTATATAGCAGGGCCCTTCTCCTTGCTCTTGCACGCACCACCGCTCGCTGACATGGCAGTGGTGGGTGCAGGAGCAAGGAGAACGGCCCTGCTATGTAAAGGCATGCTATTGTACCTGTTGTTGTGTGTGTTGTTACTCCTGTTGTTGGTCCTAATGTTGCTCCTGTTGTAGCTCCTGTCCTGTAATTCGTCCTGTTGTTTCTCCTTTTGTTGTTCCTGTTGTTGTGCCTATTGTTACTCGTGTTGTTGCTCCTGTTGTTTCTCCTATTGTAGTTACTGTTGTTGCTCCTGTTGTTGCTCCTGTTGTTGCTCCTGTTGTTGCTCCTGTTGTTGCTCCTGTTGTTGCTTGTAATGTTCCTCCTTTTAATACTCCTGGTTAATGCTCCTATAGTTGCTCTAACAGGAGCAACTATAGGAGCAACAACAGGAGCAACAACAGGAGTTACAACAGACAAATCAACAGGAGCAAGAACATAAGCAATAACAGGAGTACCAACAGACACAGCAACAGGAGTACAACAGGCACAACAACAGCCACAAAAACAAGAGAAACCACAAGTGCAATAACAGGAGCAACAACACGACCACCAACAGAAAAACAACAGGCACAACAACAGGCATTATAACAGGCACAAAAACAGGGGCAACAACCGGAGCAACATCAGGCACAACAACAGAAGCAGCAAAATGAGTAATAACACGAACAATTTAATGAACAGACAAAAGAACAGGAGCAGCAACCGGAGCAAGAGAGGAGTAACAACAGGCACAACAACAGGCACAACAACAGGCACAAATATACTCCCATATTTGGGTCTATTGTTGCTCCTATTGCTGCTCCAGTTGTTTCTCCTGTTGTTGCTCCTGTTGTTGCTGCTATTGTTGTTACTGTTGTATTGTCTTACACAACAACAGTCACAAAAGCAGGAGCAACAACAGGAGTAGCAACAGAAATAACAACAGGCAGAACAACAAGCATAACAAAAGGAGTAAAAAGAGGAGGAAAAATAGGAGCAAAAGAAGGAGCAACAACTGGAGAAGTAACAGGTACAGCAACAGGAGCAACAACATGAGCAACAACAGGAGGAACAACAGGAACAAAAACAGGAGTAACAACAGGCACAACAATAGGCACAAAAACAGTAGTATTAACAGGCACAGCAACAGTAAAAACAATCGGATCAACATCTGGCACAACATTAGGAGTACCAAAGGGCGCAACAACAGGAGCAACAACAGGAGCAACTACAGGAGCAAAAACAGTATCAACAACATTAGTGACACCAGGGGCAGCAATAGGAAGAACAACAGGAGAAACAACAGGTGCAGCAAGAGGAGCCACTACAAGAGTAACAACAGGATCAGCAACAGGAGCAACAACATGAGCAACAGCATGGGTAACAACAGGCACAACAGCAGGAGCACCAAAAGGAGCAATAACGGGAGCAACATCTCGAGTAACAACGGGAGTAACAAGGGGAGCACCAACAGGAGCAACAACAGTAGTAACAACAAGCACTACAGCAGGCACAACAACAGGAGCAACAACAGATGGAAAAAAAATAGTTACAACATGTACAATAACTGGAGTAACTACAGGCTCAACAACAGGCACAACAACAGGTGCAATAACAGGAACAAAAACAGAAGCAACAGCAGGAGCAACAACAGGCACAAAAAGAGGCACAAGAAGTGAACAAAAGCAGGAGTAACAACAGGAAAAAAACAGAAGTAACAACAGGAAATCTTTCTTAGGGGTCCCACCCTAGAATAAATCAATTCACTTTAATAACTTATAAACAATTAGAGTGTGGCTTTGGAGATACTCCACCGACGTTTACCAACAGACGGCTTATATTTCAATCCCATATAAATGATTCCAGACCGCTTAAAAATTCGAGCTCCTTTTGCAGCAACCTTACCTAAGCTTTCTAACACCGTCGTCTTCTTATACAAGCGTTAGAAACGCTGGCGACTTTTGGGAAAATATCTGACGTCATAATAATTGATACCATACATATCGTGGTGCTCTGGTCAATATAATAACTTCAAGGATAGCACACCACTTGCAATTACGCAGAAAAAGTACCAGGGTATCTGGTATCTCGTATCTGGACTCGGCGAGACAAGACTTTAGTCGGAAGCACCGCATGTAAATATAACAATTGAGTCAAACTACTCCATTGATCTTACATCTCTAGTTTTCCGCCAACATTGCTGAACATCACCTTCACATCGACATGGATCCTTCAAAATGGAACTTTCCTGCTAATATTAAGCTCGCGGATCTTAATTTCTACAAATCTTCCCGACTTCACCTACTAGTTGATGTAACTTTTTTTCGAGTTGCTCTGTATATCATATTTTGCAAAGAAATCGTCTGATTGCAAAGAGCTCGGACTGGATTGTGGCTGGAGGCGGTCCCGTACAAGAAAGAAATTCGACTTTTCTAAAATGCGCCTTGCCTGATCCTTAAATAGGTGAAGATGCATCGCTAAATTCGCATGTGCTCAAATTTGCGTTACCAGACACTCGAAAGCCTAGAATACGCTTTGTGCTCTCTAAGATCGCCCGCTCATACTATCTCCTAAGTTCGATCTGTCTCGTAATAACTAAGTCCATGAATTTGATGTAGCAGCGCTCCAAGTGGCGCACGCCCAATCCAAATAGTACCGAGAACGATGTAGCTCTCGTCAAGGGTGAAAATAAAATCAATAAATCAATCAATTAAATAATACAATTATTTCGCCCACGCCAGCTCTTGCAGTCGAAGCCGCCAACAATCATCGAAAACTTCACAAGCTTCCTGCTCAGATTGGGCACGGATAACCAATGCAGGCGTACATACAGACGTTAACGTTAAGTAAGATGATGCCTCTTCTTTTGCGAAGTGTAGAAATGGCCTAACCGTACGACGGATACGTGCATCCACTCTTTGTGCTGTTCATCATAACCATTAAGGTTGAAAGCTTACAGTTTCCAACGGGAGGAGCATGTGTAGCTATACAGCATAACACCACATACGGGCTGCTCCCTACAATTATATAAAATATAAGGGATTGGTGAATTAATATAATGAGTGCTCACGTGCCAACTTTTGTAGTCAAAGCTGCTAATTCGGGCGCTATCGGTGACTGCAAGTTAGCTCTCCTAAACATAATATCTCTCTCCTTAGTGGAAGAGACTGCAGCCGAAACGGCCAATTCGGAAATTTTTTATGTGACTTCAGATCCATAGGAGGAGCGGACAACCACACTACCGTAAAAACACATAAAGCGATTAATATAAGCCATATAAACAATCATTATAATATTTAAAATCAAAAATTATAATAAAGCCATAAATAAAAAGGCTTAGTGACTCAACATTGACTTGTGTCTCCAATATAAAATTTAGTTATATTAGAAATTACATTAATTACATTATACGAGGTGTGTTCAAAAAGTAAGGTGACTTTTCAAATTTCGCGGGCAACATATTTTCGATTGTCGATTTTTTTTTTTTTTATTTTGGTACACTCTTCCCTTACATCTGTACCAAGTTTCAAGTAAATCTTCTTTTTTGTTTGGTTGTGAGAGGCGTAAAGGTTACAAGTTGTTTTGCGTGCTCGGCGATTTTTGGCTGTCAAAAAAATATGCATCACGATAATGCCCCTGCTCACTCATCTTTGCTTGTGAGGGATTATTTGGTCAAAAACAACACCACAATAATGCCTCAGCCACCATATGCACCGGATTTGGCCCCATGTGACTTTTTCTTGTTCCCAAAACTAAAGAGACCTATGAAAGGACGGAGATTTGCAACGATTGAAGAGATAAAGACTGCATCGCTGGAAGAGCTCAAGGCTATACCGAAAAGTGCTTATGGGAAGTGCTTTGAGGATTGGAAAAACCGTTGGCATAAGTGTATTGTATCTAAGGGGGATTACTTTGAAGGGGACAACATAAATATTGATAAAGAAATTAATAGTTTTTCTTGAAAATACAAAGTAACCTTACTTTTTGAACACACCTCGTATGACGTTTATGCAATCGCTCCACGCCCGCGCACACGATTTTTAATATTGTTTAGCTATTAAGCATATCGTTTATTATATTGAACTCTTTACCGCAAAGCGACCAATCCTAAACCGTTAGTTTAAATTACTGTTCTGCTTTGTTGTTGTTGGTGTTAAACTGTTAAATTAAAACAGTATTTTTAAACTACTGTTTTCGAGTTGGCGTTTCTGAACATGATTCAATTCTGAGCCCATAGACTTATACCGATATACTAAGCAATAATTAAAACAATAAATTACAAAAATTAGTTAAGCTGTGGGACATTGACAAGATGCTTATATTTTTCGACTCTGACTCCCACACGTCGTGCATCCCTCATTTAATGTGACGCCTACAAGAAGCGAGAACCAGCTGAGTACGTTTTGTATTATGTACCCCGCACCCTCTTCAGTGGTGCTTGTAAACACAAGCTGCGAAGTGCAGAAATTTTGCTAGGATCATCTGTTTTTTAACTGCAGTACAATCTGCATTATTCGCTTAATTTTATACGAAGTAATTTTACACATTTGAAATAATTTGGATCAAGCTAAAAGCCATGGCTACTCATCCTAATACCCTTGACCAATCGAACCCTTAACAAAAACATTGGCATTTGTTGCTAAAGCACAAGCTTTTGACAGTCCTTCAATTCCAGAGCGGATTTCTTCCATGGGAAATGGTGACCTCCACGCGCACGTAGAAGAGCTCCATAATCTGAAAAGGAACTTTGATGATGTGGATAACTTTTCTGATGCAAGTGAAGTTAATATAACATTGTATATGAATTTCTACAAAACATTTCTTTCGTCAAAAGAAAGGCTGCAGCACGAAATTAGCAATACGAAGGTAGCAACTTTAGCTTCCTCAACAATATTATCGGAGAGTGTATCCCATCATTGCTCGGTCCAGCATCAGCTGCGTCCCTAACTTCCGAAAATTAAGATGCCTGAATTTAGTACCGGGAACGATAAGTTTGCGGACTTTGGGGCCACGCTTTCGTCTATCATCGATCAGGACGTGGACCTAACTTCAGAGGAGAAATTTAAACACCTGAAATCTCCACCTAAGGGTCCCACCCTAAAGTCAATCAATTCACTGGAATTACCTATCAACAATTAGAGTGTGACTCCACCGACGTTGAACAACAGGCGGCTTATCTTTCAAGCCCATATTAATGATTCTAGAGCGCTTAAAAATTCGAGCTCCTTTTGCAGAAACCTTATGTACGCTTTCTAACACCGTCGTCTCCTATGTACGTGCGTTAGAAACGCTGGCGACAGTTGGGAAAATATCTGACGCTATAATAATTCATACCATACCACATATCGTGGCTCTCTAGTCAATATAATAACTTCAAGGATGGCACACCACTTGCAATTACGCAGAAAAAGTACCAAAGTGCTCGTATCTGGACTCGGCGATACAAGGCTTTAGTCGGAAGCAGCGGGTGTAAGTATAACAATTGAGTCAAACTACTCCATTGATCTTACATCTCTAGTTTTCCGCCAACATTGCTGAAGATCACCCTAACATCGACATGGATCCTTCAAAATGGAACTTTCCTGTTAATATTAAGCTCGCGGATCTTAATTTCTACAAATCTTCACGACTTCACCTACTAGTTGATGTAACTTTTTTTCGAGTTGCTCTGTATATCATATTTTGCAAAGAAATCGTCTGACTGCAAAGAACTCGGACTGGATTGTGGCTGGAGGCGGTCCCGAACCAGAAAGAAATTCGACTTTTCTAAAATGCGCCTTGTCTGATCCTTAAATAGGTGAAGATGCATCGCTAAATTCGCATGTGCTCAAATTTGCGTTACCAGACACTCGAAAGCCTAGAATACGCTTTGTGCTCTCTAAGATCGCCCGCTCATACTATCTCCTAAGTTCGATCTGTCTCGTAATAACTAAGTCCAAGAATTTGATGTAGCAGCGCTCCAAGTGGCGCACGCCCAATCCAAATAGTACCGAGAACGATGTAGCTCTCGTCGAGGGTGAACATAAAATCAATAAATCTATCAATAAAATAATACAATTATTTCGCCCACGCCAGCTCTTGTAGTCGAAGCCGCCAACAATCATCGAAATCTTCGCATGCTTCCTGCTTAAATTGAGCAGGGGCAACCAATGCAGGCGTACATACAGACGTTAACGTTAAGTAAGATGATGCCTCTTCTTTTGCGAAGTGTAGAAATGGCCTAACCGTACGACGGATACGTGCATCCTTTCTTTGTGCTGTTCATCATAACCATTATTTAGAGGATAAGGTTGAAAGCTTACAGTTTCCAACGGGAGGAGTATGTGTAGCTATACAGCATAACACCACATACCGGCTGCTCCCTACAATTATATAAAATATAAGGGATTGGTGAATTAATATAATGAGTGCTCACGTGCCAACTTTTGCAGTCAAAGCTGCTAATTCGGGCGCTATCGGTGACTGCAAGTTAGCTCTCCTAAACATAATATCTCTCTCCTTAGTGGAAGAGACTGCAGCCGAAACGGCCAATTCGGAAATTTTTTATGTGACTTCAGATCCATAGGAGGAGCGGACAACCACACTACCGTAAAAACACATAAAGCGATTAATATAAGCCATATAAACAATCATTATAATATTTAAAATCAAAAATTATAATAAAGCCACTAAAAAGGCTTAGTGGCTCAACATTTGGTTACCCCGACGTGAGTCTCCAATATAAAATTTAGTTATATTAGAAATTACATTAAATACATGCAATCGCTCCACGCCTGCGTACACGATTTTTAATATTGTTTAGCTATTAAGCATATTGTTTATTATATTGAACTCTTCACCGCAAAGCGACCAATCCTAAACCGTTAGTTTAAATTACTGTTCTGCTTTGTTGTTGTTGGTGTTAAACTGTTAAATTAAAACAGTATTTTTAAACTACTGTTTTCGAGTTGACGTCTCTGAACATGATTCAATTCTGAGCCCATAGACTTATACCGATATACTAAGCAATAATTAAAACAATAAATTACAAAAATTAGTTAAGCTGTGGGACATCGACAAGATGCTTATCTTTTCCGACTCTGACTCCCACACGTCGCGCATCCCTCATTTAATGCGACGCCTACAAGAAGCGAGAACCAGCTGAGTACTTTTTGTTTTGTGTACCCCGCACCCTCTTCAGTGGTGCTGTTTACAAGCTGCGAAGTGCAGAAATTTTGCTAGGATCATCTGTTTTTTAACTGCAGTACAATCTGCATTATTCGCTTAATTTTATACGAAGTAATTTTACACATTTATAATAATTTGGATCAAGCTAAAAGCCATGGCTACTTATCCCAATACCCTTGACCAATCGAAACCTTAACAAAAACATTGGCTGCTTTTTGTTGCTAAAGCACATGCTTTTGACAGTCCTTCAATTCCAGAGCGGATTTCTTCCATGGGAAATGATGACCTCCACGCGCACGTAGAAGAGCTCCATAATCTCAAAAGGAACTTTGACGATGTGGATAACTTTTCTGATGCCAGTGAAGTTAATATAACATTATATATGAATTTCTACAAAACATTTCTTTCGTCAAAAGAAAGGCTGCAGCACGAAATTAGCAATACGAAGGTAGCAACTTTAGCTTCCTCAACAATATTATCGGAGAGTGTATCCCATCATTGCTCGGTCCAGCATCAGCTGCGTCCCTAACTTCCGAAAATTAAGATGCCTGAATTTAGTACCGGGAACGATAAGTTTGCGGACTTTGGGGCCACGCTTTCGTCTATCATCGATCAGGACGTGGACCTAACTTCAGAGGAGAAATTTAAACACCTGAAATCTCCACCTAAGGGTCCCACCCTAAAGTCAATCAATTCACTGGAATTACCTATCAACAATTAGAGTGTGGCTTTGAAGATACTCCGCCGACGTTGAACAACAGGCGGCTTATCTTTCAAACCAATATTAATGATTCTAGAGCGCTTAAAAATTCGAGCTCCTTTTGCAGAAACCTTATGTACGCTTTCTAACACCGTCGTCTCCTATGTACGTGCGTTAGAAACGCTGGCGACTGTTGGGAAAATATCTGACGCTATAATAATTCATACCATACCACATATCGTGGTTCTCTAGTCAATATAATAACTTCAAGGATGGCACACCACTTGCAATTACGCAGAAAAAGTACCAAAGTGCTCGTATCTGGACTCGGCGAGACAAGGCTTTAGTCGGAAGCAGCGGGTGTAAGTATAACAATTGAGTCAAACTACTCCATTGATCTTACATCTCTAGTTTTCCGCCAACATTGCTGAAGATCACCCTAACATCGACATGGATCCTTCAAAATGGAACTTTCCTGTTAATATTAAGCTCGCGGATCTTAATTTCTACAAATCTTCACGACTTCACCTACTAGTTGATGTAACTTTTTTTTTGTGTTGCTCTGTATATCATATTTTGCAAAGAAATCGTCTGACTGCAAAGAACTCGGACTGGATTGTGGCTGGAGGCGGTCCCGAACCAGAAAGAAATTCGACTTTTCTAAAATGCGCCTTGTCTGATCCTTAAATAGGTGAAGATGCATCGCTAAATTCGCATGTGCTCAAATTTGCGTTACCAGACACTCGAAAGCCTAGAATACGCTTTGTGCTCTCTAAGATCGCCCGCTCATACTATCTCCTAAGTTCGATCTGTCTCGTAATAACTAAGTCCAAGAATTTGATGTAGCAGCGCTCCAAGTGGCGCACGCCCAATCCAAATAGTACCGAGAACGATGTAGCTCTCGTCGAGGGTGAACATAAAATCAATAAATCTATCAATAAAATAATACAATTATTTCGCCCACGCCAGCTCTTGTAGTCGAAGCCGCCAACAATCATCGAAATCTTCGCATGCTTCCTGCTTAAATTGAGCAGGGGCAACCAATGCAGGCGTACATACAGACGTTAACGTTAAGTAAGATGATGCCTCTTCTTTTGCGAAGTGTAGAAATGGCCTAACCGTACGACGGATACGTGCATCCTATCTTTGTGCTGTTCATCATAACCATTATTTAGAGGATAAGGTTGAAAGCTTACAGTTTCCAACGGGAGGAGTATGTGTAGCTATACAGCATAACACCACATACCGGCTGCTCCCTACAATTATATAAAATATAAGGGATTGGTGAATTAATATAATGAGTGCTCACGTGCCAACTTTTGCAGTCAAAGCTGCTAATTCGGGCGCTATCGGTGACTGCAAGTTAGCTCTCCTAAACATAATATCTCTCTCCTTAGTGGAAGAGACTGCAGCCGAAACGGCCAATTCGGAAATTTTTTATGTGACTTCAGATCCATAGGAGGAGCGGACAACCACACTACCGTAAAAACACATAAAGCGATTAATAGAAGCCATATAAACAATCATTATAATATTTAAAATCAAAAATTATAATAAAGCCACTAAAAAGGCTTAGTGGCTCAACATTTGGTTACCCCGACGTGAGTCTCCAATATAAAATTTAGTTATATTAGAAATTACATTAAATACATTATATTGTGTTTATGCAATCGCTCCACGCCTGCGTACACGATTTTTAATATTGTTTAGCTATTAAGCATATTGTTTATTATATTGAACTCTTCACCGCAAAGCGACCAATCCTAAATCGTTAGTTTAAATTACTGTTCTGCTTTGTTGTTGTTGGTGTTAAACTGTTAAATTAAAACAGTATTTTTAAACTACTGTTTTCGAGTTGACGTCTCTGAACATGATTCAATTCTGAGCCCATAGACTTATACCGATATACTAAGCAATAATTAAAACAATAAATTACAAAAATTAGTTAAGCTGTGGGACATCGACAAGATGCTTATTTTTTCCGACTCTGACTCCCACACTTCGCGCATCCCTCATTTAATGCGACGCCTACAAGAAGCGAGAACCAGCTGAGTACTTTTTGTTTTGTAACCTGCAAGTATACCCCGCACCCTCTTCAGTGGTGCTGTTTACAAGCTGCGAAGTGCAGAAATTTTGCTAGGATCATCTGTTTTTTAACTGCAGTACAATCTGCATTATTCGCTTAATTTTATACGAAGTAATTTTACACATTTAAAATAATTTGGATCAAGCTGAAAGCCATGACTACTCATCCCAATACCCTTGACCAATCAAACCCTTAAGAAAAACATTGGCTGCTTTTTGTTGCTAAAGCACAAGCTTTTGACAGTCCTTCAATTCCAGAGCGGATTTCTTCCATGGGAAATGATGACCTCCACGCGCACGTAGGAGAGCTCCATAATCTCAAAAGGAACTTTGATGACGTGGATAACTTTTCTGATGCCAGTGAAGTTAATATAACATTATATATGAATTCTACAAAACATTTCTTTCGTCAAAAGAAAGGCTGCAGCACGAAATTAGCAATACGAAGGTAGCAACTTTAGCTTCCTCAACAATATTATCGGAACGGGTATCCCATCATTGCTCGGTCCAGCATTAGCTGCGTCCCTAAATAAATTCTGAAAATTAAGATGCCTGAATTTAGTACCGGGAACGATAAGTTTGCGGACTTTGGGGCCACGCTTTCGTCTATCATCGATCAGGACGTGGACCTAACTTCAGAGGAGAAATTTAAACACCTGAAATCTCCACCTAAGGGTCCCACCCTAAAGTCAATCAATTCACTGGAATTACCTATCAACAATTAGAGTGTGACTCCACCGACGTTGAACAACAGGCGGCTTATCTTTCAAGCCCATATTAATGATTCTAGAGCGCTTAAAAATTCGAGCTCCTTTTGCAGAACGTATTCGTACGCTTCTAACACCGTCGTCTCCTATGTACGTGCGTTAGAAACGCTGGCGACTGTTGGGAAAATATCTGACGCTATAATAATTCATACCATACCACATATCGTGGTTCTCTAGTCAATATAATAATCTCAAGGATGGCACACCACTTGCAATTACGCAGAAAAAGTACCAAAGTGCTCGTATCTGGACTCGGCGAGACAAGGCTTTAGTCGGAAGCAGCGCGTGTAAGTATAACAATTGAGTCAAACTACTCCATTAATCTTACAGCCCTAGTTTTCCGCCAACATTGCTGAACATCACCCTCACATCGACATGGATCCTTCAAAATGGAACGTTCCTGCTAATATTAAGCTCGCGGATCTTAATTTCTACAAATCTTCACGACTTCACCTACTAGTTGATGTAACTTTTTTTCGAGTTGCTCTGTATATCATATTTTGCAAAGAAATCGTCTGACTGCAAAGAACTCGGACTGGATTGTGGCTGGAGGCGGTCCCGAACCAGAAAGAAATTCGACTTTTCTAAAATGCGCCTTGTCTGATCCTTAAATAGGTGAAGATGCATCGCTAAATTCGCATGTGCTCAAATTTGCGTTACCAGACACTCGAAAGCCTAGAATACGCTTTGTGCTCTCTAAGATCGCCCGCTCATACTATCTCCTAAGTTCGATCTGTCTCGTAATAACTAAGTCCAAGAATTTGATGTAGCAGCGCTCCAAGTGGCGCACGCCCAATCCAAATAGTACCGAGAACGATGTAGCTCTCGTCGAGGGTGAAAATAAAATCAATAAATCTATCAATAAAATAATACAATTATTTCGCCCACGCCAGCTCTTGTAGTCGAAGCCGCCAACAATCATCGAAATCTTCGCATGCTTCCTGCTTAAATTGAGCAGGGGCAACCAATGCAGGCGTACATACAGACGTTAACGTTAAGTAAGATGATGCCTCTTCTTTTGCGAAGTGTAGAAATGGCCTAACCGTACGACGGATACGTGCATCCACTCTTTGTGCTGTTCATCATAACCATTAAGGTTGAAAGCTTACAGTTTCCAACGGGAGGAGTATGTGTAGCTATACAGCATAACACCACATACCGGCTGCTCCCTACAATTATATAAAATATAAGGGATTGGTGAATTAATATAATGAGTGCTCACGTGCCAACTTTTGCAGTCAAAGCTGCTAATTCGGGCGCTATCGGTGACTGCAAGTTAGCTCTCCTAAACATAATATCTCTCTCCTTAGTGGAAGAGACTGCAGCCGAAACGGCCAATTCGGAAATTTTTTATGTGACTTCAGATCCATAGGAGGAGCGGACAACCACACTACCGTAAAAACACATAAAGCGATTAATAGAAGCCATATAAACAATCATTATAATATTTAAAATCAAAAATTATAATAAAGCCACTAAAAAGGCTTAGTGGCTCAACATTTGGTTACCCCGACGTGAGTCTCCAATATAAAATTTAGTTATATTAGAAATTACATTAAATACATTATATTGTGTTTATGCAATCGCTCCACGCCTGCGTACACGATTTTTAATATTGTTTAGCTATTAAGCATATTGTTTATTATATTGAACTCTTCACCGCAAAGCGACCAATCCTAAACCGTTAGTTTAAATTACTGTTCTGCTTTGTTGTTGTTGGTGTTAAACTGCTAATCAAAACAGTATTTTTAAACTACTGTTTTCGAGTTGACGTCTCTGAACATGATTCAATTCTGAGCCCATAGACTTATACCGATAAACTAAGCAATAATTAAAACAATAAATTACAAAAATTAGTTAAGCTGTGGGACATCGACAAGATGCTTATCTTTTCCGACTCTGACTCCCACACGTCGCGCATCCCTCATTTAATGCGACGCCTACAAGAAGCGAGAACCAGCTGAGTACTTTTTGTTTTGTGTACCCCGCACCCTCTTCAATGGTGCTGTTTACAAGCTGTGAAGTGCAGAAATTTTGCTAGGATCATCTGTTTTTTAACTGCAGTACAATCTGCATTATTCGCTTAATTTTATACGAAGTAATTTTACACATTTATAATAATTTGGATCAAGCTAAAAGCCATGGCTACTTATCCCAATACCCTTGACCAATCGAAACCTTAACAAAAACATTGGCTGCTTTTTGTTGCTAAAGCACATGCTTTTGACAGTCCTTCAATTCCAGAGCGGATTTCTTCCATGGGAAATGATGACCTCCACGCGCACGTAGAAGAGCTCCATAATCTCAAAAGGAACTTTGACGATGTGGATAACTTTTCTGATGCCAGTGAAGTTAATATAACATTATATATGAATTTCTACAAAACATTTCTTTCGTCAAAAGAAAGGCTGCAGCACGAAATTAGCAATACGAAGGTAGCAACTTTAGCTTCCTCAACAATATTATCGGAGAGTGTATCCCATCATTGCTCGGTCCAGCATCAGCTGCGTCCCTAACTTCCGAAAATTAAGATGCCTGAATTTAGTACCGGGAACGATAAGTTTGCGGACTTTGGGACCACGCTTTCGTCTATCATCGATCAGGACGTGGACCTAACTTCAGAGGAGAAATTTAAACACCTGAAATCTCCACCTAAGGGTCCCACCCTAAAGTCAATCAATTCACTGGAATTACCTATCAACAATTAGAGTGTGGCTTTGAAGATACTCCGCCGACGTTGAACAACAGGTGGCTTATCTTTCAAGCCCATATTAATGATTCTAGAGCGCTTAAAAATTCGAGCTCTTTTTGCAGAAACCTTATGTACGCTTTCTAACACCGTCGTCTCCTATGTACGTGCGTTAGAAACGCTGGCGACAGTTGGGAAAATATCTGACGCTATAATAATTCATACCATACCACATATCGTGGTTCTCTAGTCAATATAATAATCTCAAGGATGGCACATCACTTGCAATTACGCAGAAAAAGTACCAAAGTGCTCGTATCTGGACTCGGCGAGACAAGGCTTTAGTCGGAAGCAGCGGGTGTAAGTATAACAATTGAGTCAAACTACTCCATTGATCTTACATCTCTAGTTTTCCGCCAACATTGCTGAAGATCACCCTAACATCGACATGGATCCTTCAAAATGGAACTTTCCTGTTAATATTAAGCTCGCGGATCTTAATTTCTACAAATCTTCACGACTTCACCTACTAGTTGATGTAACTTTTTTTCGAGTTGCTCTGTATATCATATTTTGCAAAGAAATCGTCTGACTGCAAAGAACTCGGACTGGATTGTGGCTGGAGGCGGTCCCGAACCAGAAAGAAATTCGACTTTTCTAAAATGCGCCTTGTCTGATCCTTAAATAGGTGAAGATGCATCGCTAAATTCGCATGTGCTCAAATTTGCGTTACCAGACACTCGAAAACCTAGAATACGCTTTGTGCTCTCTAAGATCGCCCGCTCATACCATCTCCTAAGTTCGATCTGTCTCGTAATAACTAAGTCCAAGAATTTGATGTAGCAGCGCTCCAAGTGGCGCACGCCCAATCCAAATAGTACCGAGAACGATGTAGCTCTCGTCGAGGGTGAACATAAAATCAATAAATCTATCAATAAAATAATACAATTATTTCGCCCACGCCAGCTCTTGTAGTCGAAGCCGCCAACAATCATCGAAATCTTCGCATGCTTCCTGCTTAAATTGAGCAGGGGCAACCAATGCAGGCGTACATACAGACGTTAACGTTAAGTAAGATGATGCCTCTTCTTTTGCGAAGTGTAGAAATGGCCTAACCGTACGACGGATACGTGCATCCTTTCTTTGTGCTGTTCATCATAACCATTATTTAGAGGATAAGGTTGAAAGCTTACAGTTTCCAACGGGAGGAGTATGTGTAGCTATACAGCATAACACCACATACCGGCTGCTCCCTACAATTATATAAAATATAAGGGATTGGTGAATTAATATAATGAGTGCTCACGTGCCAACTTTTGCAGTCAAAGCTGCTAATTCGGGCGCTATCGGTGACTGCAAGTTAGCTCTCCTAAACATAATATCTCTCTCCTTAGTGGAAGAGACTGCAGCCGAAACGGCCAATTCGGAAATTTTTTATGTGACTTCAGATCCATAGGAGGAGCGGACAACCACACTACCGTAAAAACACATAAAGCGATTAATATAAGCCATATAAACAATCATTATAATATTTAAAATCAAAAATTATAATAAAGCCACTAAAAAGGCTTAGTGGCTCAACATTTGGTTACCCCGACGTGAGTCTCCAATATAAAATTTAGTTATATTAGAAATTACATTAAATACATTATATTGTGTTTATGCAATCGCTCCACGCCTGCGTACACGATTTTTAATATTGTTTAGCTATTAAGCATATTGTTTATTATATTGAACTCTTCACCGCAAAGCGACCAATCCTAAACCGTTAGTTTAAATTACTGTTCTGCTTTGTTGTTGTTGGTGTTAAACTGCTAATCAAAACAGTATTTTTAAACTACTGTTTTCGAGTTGACGTCTCTGAACATGATTCAAATCTGAGCCCATAGACTTATACCGATATACTAAGCAATAATTAAAACAATAAATTACAAAAATTAGTTAAGCTGTGGGACATCGACAAGATGCTTATCTTTTCCGACTCTGACTCCCACACGTCGCGCATCCCTCATTTAATGCGACGCCTACAAGAAGCGAGAACCAGCTGAGTACTTTTTGTTTTGTGTACCCCGCACCCTCTTCAATGGTGCTGTTTACAAGCTGCGAAGTGCAGAAATTTTGCTAGGATCATCTGTTTTTTAACTGCAGTACAATCTGCATTATTCGCTTAATTTTATACGAAGTAATTTTACACATTTATAATAATTTGGATCAAGCTAAAAGCCATGGCTACTTATCCCAATACCCTTGACCAATCGAAACCTTAACAAAAACATTGGCTGCTTTTTGTTGCTAAAGCACATGCTTTTGACAGTCCTTCAATTCCAGAGCGGATTTCTTCCATGGGAAATGATGGCCTCCACGCGCACGTAGAAGAGCTCCATAATCTCAAAAGGAACTTTGACGATGTGGATAACTTTTCTGATGCCAGTGAAGTTAATATAACATTATATATGAATTTCTACAAAACATTTCTTTCGTCAAAAGAAAGGCTGCAGCACGAAATTAGCAATACGAAGGTAGCAACTTTAGCTTCCTCAACAATATTATCGGAGAGTGTATCCCATCATTGCTCGGTCCAGCATCAGCTGCGTCCCTAACTTCCGAAAATTAAGATGCCTGAATTTAGTACCGGGAACGATAAGTTTGCGGACTTTGGGACCACGCTTTCGTCTATCATCGATCAGGACGTGGACCTAACTTCAGAGGAGAAATTTAAACACCTGAAATCTCCACCTAAGGGTCCCACCCTAAAGTCAATCAATTCACTGGAATTACCTATCAACAATTAGAGTGTGGCTTTGAAGATACTCCGCCGACGTTGAACAACAGGTGGCTTATCTTTCAAGCCCATATTAATGATTCTAGAGCGCTTAAAAATTCGAGCTCCTTTTGCAGAAACCTTATGTACGCTTTCTAACACCGTCGTCTCCTATGTACGTGCGTTAGAAACGCTGGCGACTGTTGGGAAAATATCTGACGCTATAATAATTCATACCATACCACATATCGTGGTTCTCTAGTCAATATAATAACTTCAAGGATGGCACACCACTTGCAATTACGCAGAAAAAGTACCAAAGTGCTCGTATCTGGACTCGGCGAGACAAGGCTTTAGTCGGAAGCAGCGGGTGTAAGTATAACAATTGAGTCAAACTACTCCATTGATCTTACATCTCTAGTTTTCCGCCAACATTGCTGAAGATCACCCTAACATCGACATGGATCCTTCAAAATGGAACTTTCCTGCTAATATTAAGCTCGCGGATCTTAATTTCTTCAAATCTTCACGACTTCACCTACTAGTTGATGTAACTTTTTTTCGAGTTGCTCTGTATATCATATTTTGCAAAGAAATCGTCTGACTGCAAAGAACTCGGACTGGATTGTGGCTGGAGGCGGTCCCGAACCAGAAAGAAATTCGACTTTTCTAAAATGCGCCTTGTCTGATCCTTAAATAGGTGAAGATGCATCGCTAAATTCGCATGTGCTCAAATTTGCGTTACCAGACACTCGAAAGCCTAGAATACGCTTTGTGCTCTCTAAGATCGCCCGCTCATACTATCTCCTAAGTTCGATCTGTCTCGTAATAACTAAGTCCAAGAATTTGATGTAGCAGCGCTCCAAGTGGCGCACGCCCAATCCAAATAGTACCGAGAACGATGTAGCTCTCGTCGAGGGTGAACATAAAATCAATAAATCTATCAATAAAATAATACAATTATTTCGCCCACGCCAGCTCTTGTAGTCGAAGCCGCCAACAATCATCGAAATCTTCGCATGCTTCCTGCTTAAATTGAGCAGGGGCAACCAATGCAGGCGTACATACAGACGTTAACGTTAAGTAAGATGATGCCTCTTCTTTTGCGAAGTGTAGAAATGGCCTAACCGTACGACGGATACGTGCATCCTTTCTTTGTGCTGTTCATCATAACCATTATTTAGAGGATAAGGTTGAAAGCTTACAGTTTCCAACGGGAGGAGTATGTGTAACTATACAGCATAACACCACATACCGGCTGCTCCCTACAATTATATAAAATATAAGGGATTGGTGAATTAATATAATGAGTGCTCACGTGCCAACTTTTGCAGTCAAAGCTGCTAATTCGGGCGCTATCGGTGACTGCAAGTTAGCTCTCCTAAACATAATATCTCTCTCCTTAGTGGAAGAGACTGCAGCCGAAACGGCCAATTCGGAAATTTTTTATGTGACTTCAGATCCATAGGAGGAGCGGACAACCACACTACCGTAAAAACACATAAAGCGATTAATATAAGCCATATAAACAATCATTATAATATTTAAAATCAAAAATTATAATAAAGCCACTAAAAAGGCTTAGTGGCTCAACATTTGGTTACCCCGACGTGAGTCTCCAATATAAAATTTAGTTATATTAGAAATTACATTAAATACATTATATTGTGTTTATGCAATCGCTCCACGCCTGCGTACACGATTTTTAATATTGTTTAGCTATTAAGCATATTGTTTATTATATTGAACTCTTCACCGCAAAGCGACCAATCCTAAACCGTTAGTTTAAATTACTGTTCTGCTTTGTTGTTGTTGGTGTTAAACTGCTAATCAAAACAGTATTTTTAAACTACTGTTTTCGAGTTGACGTCTCTGAACATGATTCAAATCTGAGCCCATAGACTTATACCGATATACTAAGCAATAATTAAAACAATAAATTACAAAAATTAGTTAAGCTGTGGGACATCGACAAGATGCTTATCTTTTCCGACTCTGACTCCCACACGTCGCGCATCCCTCATTTAATGCGACGCCTACAAGAAGCGAGAACCAGCTGAGTACTTTTTGTTTTGTGTACCCCGCACCCTCTTCAATGGTGCTGTTTACAAGCTGCGAAGTGCAGAAATTTTGCTAGGATCATCTGTTTTTTAACTGCAGTACAATCTGCATTATTCGCTTAATTTTATACGAAGTAATTTTACACATTTATAATAATTTGGATCAAGCTAAAAGCCATGGCTACTTATCCCAATACCCTTGACCAATCGAAACCTTAACAAAAACATTGGCTGCTTTTTGTTGCTAAAGCACATGCTTTTGACAGTCCTTCAATTCCAGAGCGGATTTCTTCCATGGGAAATGATGACCTCCACGCGCACGTAGAAGAGCTCCATAATCTCAAAAGGAACTTTGACGATGTGGATAACTTTTCTGATGCCAGTGAAGTTAATATAACATTATATATGAATTTCTACAAAACATTTCTTTCGTCAAAAGAAAGGCTGCAGCACGAAATTAGCAATACGAAGGTAGCAACTTTAGCTTCCTCAACAATATTATCGGAGAGTGTATCCCATCATTGCTCGGTCCAGCATCAGCTGCGTCCCTAACTTCCGAAAATTAAGATGCCTGAATTTAGTACCGGGAACGATAAGTTTGCGGACTTTGGGGCCACGCTTTCGTCTATCATCGATCAGGACGTGGACCTAACTTCAGAGGAGAAATTTAAACACCTGAAATCTCCACCTAAGGGTCCCACCCTAAAGTCAATCAATTCACTGGAATTACCTATCCACAATTAGAGTGTGGCTTTGAAGATACTCCGCCGACGTTGAACAACAGGTGGCTTATCTTTCAAGCCCATATTAATGATTCTAGAGCGCTTAAAAATTCGAGCTCCTTTTGCAGAAACCGTATTCGTACGCTTTCTAACACCGTCGTCTCCTATGTACGTGCGTTAGAAACGCTGGCGACTGTTGGGAAAATATCTGACGCTATAATAATTCATACCATACCACATATCGTGGTTCTCTAGTTAATATAATAACTTCAAGGATGGCACACCACTTGCAATTACGCAGAAAAAGTACCAAAGTGCTCGTATCTGGACTCGGCGAGACAAGGCTTTAGTCGGAAGCAGCGGGTGTAAGTATAACAATTAAGTCAAACTACTCCATTGATCTTACATCTCTAGTTTTCCGCCAACATTGCTGAAGATCACCCTAACATCGACATGGATCCTTCAAAATGGAACTTTCCTGCTCATATTAAGCTCGCGGATCTTAATTTCTACAAATCTTCACGACTTCACCTACTAGTTGATGTAACTTTTTTTCGAGTTGCTCTGTATATCATATTTTGCAAAGAAATCGTCTGACTGCAAAGAACTCGGACTGGATTGTGGCTGGAGGCGGTCCCGAACCAGAAAGAAATTCGACTTTTCTAAAATGCGCCTTGTCTGATCCTTAAATAGGTGAAGATGCATCGCTAAATTCGCATGTGCTCAAATTTGCGTTACCAGACACTCGAAAGCCTAGAATACGCTTTGTGCTCTCTAAGATCGCCCGCTCATACTATCTCCTAAGTTCGATCTGTCTCGTAATAACTAAGTCCAAGAATTTGATGTAGCAGCGCTCCAAGTGGCGCACGCCCAATCCAAATAGTACCGAGAACGATGTAGCTCTCGTCGAGGGTGAACATAAAATCAATAAATCTATCAATAAAATAATACAATTATTTCGCCCACGCCAGCTCTTGTAGTCGAAGCCGCCAACAATCATCGAAATCTTCGCATGCTTTCTGCTTAAATTGAGCAGGGGCAACCAATGCAGGCGTACATACAGACGTTAACGTTAAGTAAGATGATGCCTCTTCTTTTGCGAAGTGTAGAAATGGCCTAACCGTACGACGGATACGTGCATCCTTTCTTTGTGCTGTTCATCATAACCATTATTTAGAGGATAAGGTTGAAAGCTTACAGTTTCCAACGGGAGGAGTATGTGTAACTATACAGCATAACACCACATACCGGCTGCTCCCTACAATTATATAAAATATAAGGGATTGGTGAATTAATATAATGAGTGCTCACGTGCCAACTTTTGCAGTCAAAGCTGCTAATTCGGGCGCTATCGGTGACTGCAAGTTAGCTCTCCTAAACATAATATCTCTCTCCTTAGTGGAAGAGACTGCAGCCGAAACGGCCAATTCGGAAATTTTTTATGTGACTTCAGATCCATAGGAGGAGCGGACAACCACACTACCGTAAAAACACATAAAGCGATTAATATAAGCCATATAAACAATCATTATAATATTTAAAATCAAAAATTATAATAAAGCCACTAAAAAGGCTTAGTGGCTCAACATTTGGTTACCCCGACGTGAGTCTCCAATATAAAATTTAGTTATATTAGAAATTACATTAAATACATTATATTGTGTTTATGCAATCGCTCCACGCCTGCGTACACGATTTTTAATATTGTTTAGCTATTAAGCATATTGTTTATTATATTGAACTCTTCACCGCAAAGCGACCAATCCTAAACCGTTAGTTTAAATTACTGTTCTGCTTTGTTGTTGTTGGTGTTAAACTGCTAATCAAAACAGTATTTTTAAACTACTGTTTTCGAGTTGACGTCTCTGAACATGATTCAAATCTGAGCCCATAGACTTATACCGATATACTAAGCAATAATTAAAACAATAAATCACAAAAACTAGTTAAGCTGTGGGACATCGACAAGATGCTTATCTTTTCCGACTCTGACTCCCACACGTCGCGCATCCCTCATTTAATGCGACGCCTACAAGAAGCGAGAACCAGCTGAGTACTTTTTGTTTTGTGTACCCCGCACCCTCTTCAGTGGTGCTGTTTACAAGCTGCGAAGTGCAGAAATTTTGCTAGGATCATCTGTTTTTTAACTGCAGTACAATCTGCATTATTCGCTTAATTTTATACGAAGTAATTTTACACATTTATAATAATTTGGATCAAGCTAAAAGCCATGGCTACTTATCCCAATACCCTTGACCAATCGAAACCTTAACAAAAACATTGGCTGCTTTTTGTTGCTAAAGCACATGCTTTTGACAGTCCTTCAATTCCAGAGCGGATTTCTTCCATGGGAAATGATGACCTCCACGCGCACGTAGAAGAGCTCCATAATCTCAAAAGGAACTTTCACGATGTGGATAACTTTTCTGATGCCAGTGAAGTTAATATAACATTATATATGAATTTCTACAAAACATTTCTTTCGTCAAAAGAAAGGCTGAAGCACGAAATTAGCAATACGAAGGTAGCAACTTTAGCTTCCTCAACAATATTATCGGAGAGTGTATCCCATCATTGCTCGGTCCAGCATCAGCTGCGTCCCTAACTTCCGAAAATTAAGATGCCTGAATTTAGTACCGGGAACGATAAGTTTGCGGACTTTGGGGCCACGCTTTCGTCTATCATCGATCAGGACGTGGACCTAACTTCAGAGGAGAAATTTAAACACCTGAAATCTCCACCTAAGGGTCCCACCCTAAAGTCAATCAATTCACTGGAATTACCTATCAACAATTAGAGTGTGGCTTTGAAGATACTCCGCCGACGTTGAACAACAGGCGGCTTATCTTTCAAACCAATATTAATGATTCTAGAGCGCTTAAAAATTCGAGCTCCTTTTGCAGAAACCTTATGTACGCTTTCTAACACCGTCGTCTCCTATGTACGTGCGTTAGAAACGCTGGCGACTGTTGGGAAAATATCTGACGCTATAATAATTCATACCATACCACATATCGTGGTTCTCTAGTCAATATAATAACTTCAAGGATGGCACACCACTTGCAATTACGCAGAAAAAGTACCAAAGTGCTCGTATCTGGACTCGGCGAGACAAGGCTTTAGTCGGAAGCAGCGGGTGTAAGTATAACAATTGAGTCAAACTACTCCATTGATCTTACATCTCTAATTTTCCGCCAACATTGCTGAAGATCACCCTAACATCGACATGGATCCTTCAAAATGGAACTTTCCTGCTAATATTAAGCTCGCGGATCTTAATTTCTACAAATCTTCACGACTTCACCTACTAGTTGATGTAACTTTTTTTTTGTGTTGCTCTGTATATCATATTTTGCAAAGAAATCGTCTGACTGCAAAGAACTCGGACTGGATTGTGGCTGGAGGCGGTCCCGAACCAGAAAGAAATTCGACTTTTCTAAAATGCGCCTTGTCTGATCCTTAAATAGGTGAAGATGCATCGCTAAATTCGCATGTGCTCAAATTTGCGTTACCAGACACTCGAAAGCCTAGAATACGCTTTGTGCTCTCTAAGATCGCCCGCTCATACTATCTCCTAAGTTCGATCTGTCTCGTAATAACTAAGTCCAAGAATTTGATGTAGCAGCGCTCCAAGTGGCGCACGCCCAATCCAAATAGTACCGAGAACGATGTAGCTCTCGTCGAGGGTGAACATAAAATCAATAAATCTATCAATAAAATAATACAATTATTTCGCCCACGCCAGCTCTTGTAGTCGAAGCCGCCAACAATCATCGAAATCTTCGCATGCTTCCTGCTTAAATTGAGCAGGGGCAACCAATGCAGGCGTACATACAGACGTTAACGTTAAGTAAGATGATGCCTCTTCTTTTGCGAAGTGTAGAAATGGCCTAACCGTACGACGGATACGTGCATCCTTTCTTTGTGCTGTTCATCATAACCATTATTTAGAGGATAAGGTTGAAAGCTTACAGTTTCCAACGGGAGGAGTATGTGTAGCTATACAGCATAACACCACATACCGGCTGCTCCCTACAATTATATAAAATATAAGGGATTGGTGAATTAATATAATGAGTGCTCACGTGCCAACTTTTGCAGTCAAAGCTGCTAATTCGGGCGCTATCGGTGACTGCAAGTTAGCTCTCCTAAACATAATATCTCTCTCCTTAGTGGAAGAGACTGCAGCCGAAACGGCCAATTCGGAAATTTTTTATGTGACTTCAGATCCATAGGAGGAGCGGACAACCACACTACCGTAAAAACACATAAAGCGATTAATATAAGCCATATAAACAATCATTATAATATTTAAAATCAAAAATTATAATAAAGCCACTAAAAAGGCTTAGTGGCTCAACATTTGGTTACCCCGACGTGAGTCTCCAATATAAAATTTAGTTATATTAGAAATTACATTAAATACATTATATTGTGTTTATGCAATCGCTCCACGCCTGCGTACACGATTTTTAATATTGTTTAGCTATTAAGCATATTGTTTATTATATTGAACTCTTCACCGCAAAGCGACCAATCCTAAACCGTTAGTTTAAATTACTGTTCTGCTTTGTTGTTGTTGGTGTTAAACTGTTAAATTAAAACAGTATTTTTAAACTACTGTTTTCGAGTTGACGTCTCTGAACATGATTCAATTCTGAGCCCATAGACTTATACCGATATACTAAGCAATAATTAAAACAATAAATTACAAAAATTAGTTAAGCTGTGGGACATCGACAAGATGCTTATCTTTTCCGACTCTGACTCCCACACGTCGCGCATCCCTCATTTAATGCGACGCCTACAAGAAGCGAGAACCAGCTGAGTACTTTTTGTTTTGTGTACCCCGCACCCTCATCAATGGTGCTGTTTACAAGCTGCGAAGTGCAGAAATTTTGCTAGGATCATCTGTTTTTTAACTGCAGTACAATCTGCATTATTCGCTTAATTTTATACGAAGTAATTTTACACATTTATAATAATTTGGATCAAGCTAAAAGCCATGGCTACTTATCCCAATACCCTTGACCAATCGAAACCTTAACAAAAACATTGGCTGCTTTTTGTTGCTAAAGCACATGCTTTTGACAGTCCTTCAATTCCAGAGCGGATTTCTTCCATGGGAAATGATGACCTCCACGCGCACGTAGAAGAGCTCCATAATCTCAAAAGGAACTTTGACGATGTGGATAACTTTTCTGATGCCAGTGAAGTTAATATAACATTATATATGAATTTCTACAAAACATTTCTTTCGTCAAAAGAAAGGCTGCAGCACGAAATTAGCAATACGAAGGTAGCAACTTTAGCTTCCTCAACAATATTATCGGAGAGTGTATCCCATCATTGCTCGGTCCAGCATCAGCTGCGTCCCTAACTTCCGAAAATTAAGATGCCTGAATTTAGTACCGGGAACGATAAGTTTGCGGACTTTGGGGCCACGCTTTCGTCTATCATCGATCAGGACGTGGACCTAACTTCAGAGGAGAAATTTAAACACCTGAAATCTCCACCTAAGGGTCCCACCCTAAAGTCAATCAATTCACTGGAATTACCTATCAACAATTAGAGTGTGGCTTTGAAGATACTCCGCCGACGTTGAACAACAGGCGGCTTATCTTTCAAACCAATATTAATGATTCTAGAGCGCTTAAAAATTCGAGCTCCTTTTGCAGAAACCTTATGTACGCTTTCTAACACCGTCGTCTCCTATGTACGTGCGTTAGAAACGCTGGCGACTGTTGGGAAAATATCTGACGCTATAATAATTCATACCATACCACATATCGTGGTTCTCTAGTCAATATAATAACTTCAAGGATGGCACACCACTTGCAATTACGCAGAAAAAGTACCAAAGTGCTCGTATCTGGACTCGGCGAGACAAGGCTTTAGTCGGAAGCAGCGGGTGTAAGTATAACAATTAAGTCAAACTACTCCATTGATCTTACATCTCTAGTTTTCCGCCAACATTGCTGAAGATCACCCTAACATCGACATGGATCCTTCAAAATGGAACTTTCCTGCTAATATTAAGCTCGCGGATCTTAATTTCTACAAATCTTCACGACTTCACCTACTAGTTGATGTAACTTTTTTTTTGTGTTGCTCTGTATATCATATTTTGCAAAGAAATCGTCTGACTGCAAAGAACTCGGACTGGATTGTGGCTGGAGGCGGTCCCGAACCAGAAAGAAATTCGACTTTTCTAAAATGCGCCTTGTCTGATCCTTAAATAGGTGAAGATGCATCGCTAAATTCGCATGTGCTCAAATTTGCGTTACCAGACACTCGAAAGCCTAGAGCACGCTTTGTGCTCTCTACGATAACCCGCTCATACTATCTCCCAGGTTCGATCTGTCTCGTAATAACTAAGTCCAAGAATTTGATGTAGCAGCGCTCCAAGTGGCGCACGCCCAATCCAAATAGTACCGAGAACGATGTAGCTCTCGTCAAGGGTGAAAATAAAATCAATAAATCAATCAATTAAATAATACAATTATTTCGCCCACACCAGCTCTTGCAGTCGAAGCCGCCAACAATCATCGAAATCTTCACAAGCTTCCTGCTCAAATTGGGCACGGGTAACCAATGCAGGCGTACATACAGACGTTAACGTTAAGTAAGATGATGCCTTTTTCTTTTGCGAAGTGTAGAAATGGCCTAACCGTACGACGGATACGTGCATCCTTTCTTTATGCTGTTCATCATACCATTATTTAGAGGATAAGGTTGAAAGCTTACAGTTTCCAACGGGAGGACTATGTGTAGCTATACAGCATAACACCACATACCGGCTGCTCCCTACAATTATATAAAATATAAGGGATTTGTAAATTAATATAATGAGTGCTCACGTGCCAACTTTTGCAGTCAAAGCTGCTAATTCGGGCGCTATCGGCGACTGCAAGTTAGCTCTCCTAAACATCATATTCCTCTACTTAGTGGAAGAGACTGCAGCCGAAGCGGCCAATTCGGGAAATTTTATGTGACTTCGGATCCATAGGAGGAGCGGACAACCACACTACAACAAAAACACATTGTTGAGTCACCAAGCTTTTTTGGCAACTATTAAGTTTATAAAATGTAGGCGAGAGATTTTTACTTATATATTTTATTTTATTATTTCAACGACAGTTTTTCGACACGACAGTTGTTTAATAGTTCGGAACGACAAGAACTGTATTAGAAATAATACGCGACAGCAATAAGTTGTTAAACCGACAGTGTATAAGTTCGAAACGACAAGATGACAAGAAGACAAGAAGACAGCAAGAAAAGAACTATACTAGAACAGTGCCCTATATACTATATGCACTCACACCGAAATGAGTGTGTGAGTACATGTACTAAACTAAAGAGGAATAGAGGAGAGCGTACAGAGTACTCTCCGGAGTACTTCATAAACAGGGTGTTCTATGAACATCGCATGGTTAAACGCTCTTTAATGTTGCGTAACCAACCATCCTCCCCCCCTTCAAAGACCAGGGCTTTCAAACAATGTCCTGCTTTGGTTCCACGTTGCGTCGTAGGCTTCGTCGTCTTCTACATCATGCAGGAGAAGAGGCATCATCCTTGCTTTACGTTAGTGTCCCATACGTACGTTTGCCTCTGCTCGCTTTTAGCAAAGCGCTGTCTGATGCTGTTTCGGCTGCATTCTGAGCTTGGGGCTTCTCAACGTCTCATCGAAAACTGTATGGAAAACTGGATTCAACAAATATTTATGTGTTGCGGGATAATTAATGGAACAGGTCACCGGCTTGAGTCTTGACCATCACTTCGATCATCATCTGAGCTTCTTGCGTTGTTCATGCAGAGCAACATCATACAGAGGAGCAGCGATTTACTTCGAGGCGCATGGCCAAGTCGTTATCACTTAACATTTTCTTATTTACAATGCGCATTAACAATTCGATGGGAAGGCATGTCTAGTTTCTCCAGACGGCAAGCCAGTAAGTGTCATCCTATCCATGGCAGCGACCAATGCAGTTGGCGACAGAGCTGTTATAATATGCGAGCAAAACGATAGCCAAACTCTCGACAAGTTTTTAGGTTTGGCTCAATTTTTCCGCCATCGACAAACGGGCGATCCATTGACCCTAATAGCTTTTACTACATCTTCTTGTGTCGTTGCTTCTGCGACAGTTTGACGTTCATTTGACATTTCATGCGCTCTTAGAAAATAGCGTCCGGCATAAGCATCCGACTCCAAGTGGCTCTTTTAGTTGGTTATTCCAATTCCAAAGTTCAATTATGATCCGTTTTTGGGCTTTAAACAATCATTGGGCAAACAGCGCAGGTGATGCTCCAAGCCCAGCTGATCCATTGCAATTTTTCTGCATTACGCAGCTTGTCGACGACACATATAAAAAGGTGGTGCGGGGTACACAAAACCAAAGCATTAATCTCATCTTCGCTGTTCGATGCGCGACGTGCGGGAATCACAGAAAGAGATAAGCACTTTGGACGTACGAACTCGAAAGGGGTGCGGGGTACACAAAACCAATGCACAAATATCATCTTCGCATCTTTTGGACGTCACAACTATTGGAGAGGTGCGGGGTACACAAAACCAAAGCACTAATCTCTTTTTCGCTTTTTTATTTTATTTATTTTATCATTGCTTTGTAAGTGTAAGTATGTTTGTACAGGTTTGAACAATGTTCAAGAACGACAACTGTAAAGCAACAGCTTCAAAATACTGTTCAATTTGCGTTTTAACACCAACAAATCTGAACAGTAATTTGAAGCTAGCGGCTCAAAGTTGTCACTTTGTAGCGAAGAGTTCAAACACTGAGCAACATTCCTACACTTACAACAACAATATTTATAGCGCGTGCGCAGGCGCGCGGTTCGCTTGTACTTGTGAAAAATCACGTCGGGGTCACCAATGTTGAGTCACCAAGCTTTTTTGGCAACTATTAATTTTATAAAATGTAGGCGAGAGATTTTAACTTATATATTTTATTTTATTATTTCAACGACAGTTTTTCGACACGACAGTTGTTTAATATTTCGAAACGAAATAATATTAGAATTAATACGCGACAGCGATAAGTTGTTAAACCGACAGTGTATAAGTTCGAAACGACCAGATGACAAGAAGACAAGAAGAAAAAAAACTATACTAGAACTGTGCCTTATATACTATATGCACTCACACCGAAATGAGTGTGTGAGTACATGTACTAAACTAAAGAGGAATAGAGGAGAGCGTACAGAGTACTCTCCGGAGTACTGCATAAACAGGGTGTTCTATGAACACCGCTTGGTTTAACGCTCTTTAATGTTGCGTAACCAAACACACATAAAGCGTGACTCAACATTTGGTTACCCCGACGTGAGTCTCCAATATAAAATTTAGTTACATTAGAAATAACATTAATTATGCTGTTTACAAGCTGCGAAGTAATTTTACACAATTAAAATAATTTGGGTCAAGCTGAAAGCCATGGCTACTCATCCCAATACCCTTGACCAATCGAACCCTTAACATAATTATTGGCTGCTTTTTGTTGCTAAAGCACAAGCTTTTGACAGTCCTTCAATTCCAGAGCGGATTTCTTCCATGGGAAATGATGACCTCCACGCGCACGTAGAAGAGCTCCATAATCTCAAAAGGAACTTTGACGATGTGGATAACTTTTCTGATGCCAGTGAAGTTAATATAACATTATATATGAATTTCTACAAAACATTTCTTTCGTCAAAAGAAAGGCTGCAGCACGAAATTAGCAATACGAAGGTAGCAACTTTAGCTTCGTCAACAATACTTTTGGAACGAGTATCCCATAATTGCTCGGTCCAGCATCAACTGCGTCCCTGAATCCTGAAAATTAGGATGCCCGAATTTAGTACCGGAAACGATAAGTTTGCGGACTTTTGGGTCACGTTTTCGTCTATCATCGATCAGGACGTGGACCTAACTTCAGAGCAGAAATTTAAACACCTGACATCTTTCCTAAGGGTCCCGGCCTAAAATCAATCAATTCACCGGAATTATCTATCAACAATTATGTTGTGGCTTTGGAGATACTCCACCGATGCTTGAATAACAGGCGGCTCATCTTTCAAGCCCATATTAATGAGATTCTAGAGCGCTTAAAAATTCGAGCGCCTTCTGCAACAACCTTAGGCATGCGTTCTTACACCGTCGTCTATCATGTACGTTCGTTAGCAACGCTGGCGAAAGTTGGGAAAATTTCTGATGCCATAATAGTTGTTACCATACTGCAAAAGGTGGATTATGTCATCCAAAAGATTTGGAAGGTTTTTATCCCGTCCGATTAAATCCCACCTTTGGTGCAGTTTTTGAAGTACCTAGATAGGCGATGCCTAGAACCTAAAAGTTATGAGCACTCGGTCCTGAGGCAGCCAAATAGGTCTTAAAAGGATTGAAATAGGCGCCATGGCCCTCAATATATTAGGACATTTTTAACTACCACCGTAGGGTCTAACATACCCGGTCACGACATTTGCAGTTGCCAATTATTCAGCAGTCTACCACCAGTTCATCGACTGCATAAAGCAAGAAGGCTATGTCTCTAGTTTAGCTTGTCTAGCACCAGGTCATGCTGTGCAAGGTTGTGTGGCTAGTTCTTGCCAGCTTTGTGGCAGCCAGCACCATAGCTTACTTCATCGTGGACCCACAGTTCTCTCTGTGCCTATTAGCCATCCGTTGAGCCTAGACTGACGGCTAAGTCGACTTCAAGGATGTCACACCAATTACGCGGAAAAAGGGCGGAGGTGCTCGTATCTGGAATCGGCGATGTACAATTTGAATCAGGAAGAGTGTGTGTAAATTTAAATATTGAGTCAAGCTACTCCATTGATCTTACAGCTCTAGTTCCGCCCAACATTGCTGAACATCAACCTCACATCGGCGTGGATCCTTCCTGCTAATAGTAAAGTCGCGGATTCTAATTTCTACTTGGTGCAACCCTATTTTTTAAGATAGTCTGTGTTGGGCATATTGCAGTATGTCCAAGAATTTGCTGTCGGTGACGGACGTATTAGCGGACGGATATTTCGCAGTGAATTTAGAGAGTGAAATTCTATAAATAGAACAGCAACGGTAAGCGCACTCGCGAATAGAGATAAGCACAGCACGTGTTCAACGGCTGCGCAATTTATTTTTGCTAGCGAGAGAGCGCAGAAAAGAGCAGGTGAGTGGTTGTTTTTGTGTATTCGGTTTCGGCTCTCCTATTGGCTGAGCTCCAATATCAACACAGCAAGTAGAGATAAAAAAATCTTGTTGGCCAGGGGCTTAATTTAGTTATTGAAAAAAGAGGATTCGAGTAGATAAATAAATAATAATATAAAATTAATTATTTAGTTAGTGTAGTGGTAGGTATGAGCGATATGAGGGACGCCAGCGTCGGCGTCGAGGTTAGGACGGAGATTTCTGCTGAAGGGTGTCCCTCTTTGGAAGTCCCTTCTACTAATGGCGCCCCTGGTGAGCAATGAGTGGCTTCGAGGCCCTGCAGTCGGCGTCAGCTCAGCTGCATGTGACGCTGCCAAGCGGTCGGCAAAGGCTCCTATTGGAACTGAGTCGTCGCTACAACAATTTCAAACTGAAGTCGTCGAGGTGGTCCTGCACTCGGGACTGGAGCCTGCCAACGCTGCACGGGTGTTGTGGTGCCTCATGGCAATGGTTCATTCCGGATGTCACTTTCGTCCATAGCCGACCAGACATCGGTTTTAGCCTGAGTCTCGGGTTCATGCTGACTTGGCATGGTTCCCTCAATGCATTTTTGCATGTGAGGAGCCTTAGCCCAACAGCGGAATGCCATTTTGTCTCTTTGGACGAATGATAGTATCATGTCCTTTTCGTCTGCCCCTTTTATAATGGACTGCGTGACCAATTTTTAATCGGTGTGTCTCAGGATAGTGGTGGGCATGACTAAGTCATCTCCTCTCTACTAGCGATAGGGTCTCTAGCATTAATGAGTATGCCCGTTTCGCATTCTCGGAGAGGCGTCGCCTTGTGGTTCAACTGGGGCGGGCATGAACGCGTTGTGTGTATGTTTTTATTAACACAATTTGATGAATGAAGGCGGATCCTGACGTTTGGCTTGGGGGGTTGCCAATCTCCATGCTTTATGGAGCTAAAACTGACAGCTTTCTTCGGAGAGTGAGTCCTGACCAGAGAACTTATCTGGTACCACGGGCGTTGGTTGCAGGGCAAAAGTCACATCCCTTTGGATTGTTGTTCGACCCCAGCGATTTGGTCTTTGACCAATAACAGAATGCCGCATCTGCGGAAGAGGCCGGAATAGGCCTCACTACTCACAGTGTGGAAATCATGTCCATGAGCATGGTTTTGGACAGTTCCATCTTTATTCTATTTTTATACAGCTGTATTCATTTCTTGATGGTGGGTCGTCAACGCTTTACTGTCAGGGAGTACGAATTGGAAGCGATTTTCATAGCGCGAGGTCTGACCGGAGACTAAAGTCTGGTACTACGGGTGGTCACCCGCGGAAATTTGACTCTGTCCGGTTAATTGGTTGCGGCCCTTTGGGGAGTATCGTGGTGGCTGTGGTTTAACACCCAAATACATGTAGAGTCTTCCGACTCAACGTGGACCTGCGTTATACAACCGGCTGCTGTGATACCAAAGACCAGAAAAGGTTTAGATAGGCCTCGCTTCTTACCAAGGAAGATGTCACGACCTGAAAGAAGTGACATCAATCGACACCTGTGGAATATTGTTCCAAGGGGAACGTTGGTTGGCGTTTTTTCAACCTGTGCTCGGCACCGTGAGATTAAGCCATCGCGGCAGAAGCTCACGTAAAACCAACAGACTTTCATGTATCAACGCACCAAATGGCGCTTGCTCAAGCCAAATAGTATTGACAACAATGTAGTCCGCGTCAAGACGAAAACTTGCCCCATTAAATTGGCCTCAGATACGGAACAAAACCCTGGAAAATTTGAATTAGTACGTCACTCTGGAAGCTGCCATCGACTAATCAAGAGGAGTTTACAAAAACTGTTTGTACTGCTTAAGCAGGAAAATGTTAAAGACCTAAAGTATCCAATGGGGGGAGAATGTACGGTCATGCACCACCAATGATTATCTCAGCTACTGCCTCAATAAAGTAATTTAATAATCAATAAGAGGAGCGGACAACCGCAGCACCATAAAAATACATAAAGCTATTAATATAAGCAATAGGAGAAATCATTATTATATCTGATATTAAAAATTATAATAAAGCTATTTAAAAGGCTTAGTGACCCAGCAGACACTAAAACGTACACAATAAAATCACAAAATATTTAGAAGTATTAGATGCACACTCATTAACAAACCAGATAGCCATTGTTATAAAAATAATTAATATTTAAAATCTGATTTCGACGAAGCGATATATTGCCTTTACATGCAATTCAACGAACCAACGCCGTAATTTCATACTCAAATTTTAGAACGTACTTAACAACATCAAATTTAATTATCAACTTAGGCGATAAGACTTATTGACGAAGTGAATTTAAGATTCACAATAAAAATCGCGAATTTCTGAGCTTTTACTTCGCAGAAAGCAATTCAGTATGTTGATTTGTTTTCGTTGTCAACACCGTATATATAAAATGTACATTAAAAATCGAATTTGCAAAAATAATCAAAGCTAAAAGGAGTATCCAGATCAAACTGAATTTCGACGTTCTCCAAACAATTCTCACCGTTGTTCCAATTCTGTTCCGACTCGACCATACTAGCCCACGGACCAATATACAATATATGTATATTCAAAATTTTTCTGGTGACATGCCGTAATCTACATGATGGAATATATCCATAATAATAATCCATACTCAAATATTAGAACGTACTTGAGAAAATCGAATTATGACTATAAAATTTACAGTAGAAATCGTATTTGTAAAATTAATCAGATCAAAGACGACTATCCAGAACAATCTGAATGTCAACGTTCTCTAACTAATCTTCAACGTTGTTCCAATTCTGTTCCGACTCGACCATACTTACCCACAGAGCAATATACATAAGCGCGCAATTAACTTGTACATTACGCCTTTTGTAGCAGCGTACCCACCACTTAATTCATGTAAATTCATCTCCGGGATTCGAGGACTCCACTGATGCTGCCCGAGCAAGGGTAGGATAAACTTTTGGTATTAATATTGTTGACGAAGCTAAAGCTGTTTTTTTTTTATTTTAATTTCGTATTGTAGCCTTTCCATTCCATTGATAATGTGGTATCATCTTTATTGGCATCACAAAGATCATGAACAACATCAAATTTCTTTTCGAGGTCCATAACCTCTGCAATGTGCAAAAGGGGGTCCTCAACTCGCATGGAAGAAATCCTCTATGGAGTTAAAAACGACAAGAAGGCTTGCGCTTTAGCTAATAAACTAGCGGATATTTTATAATGAGTATCCAGGTGGTCGATGGTCGAGGGATGATTAGCCATGGCTTTCAACTTGGTCTAAATTTTATAGAATGTGTAATAAAATGCTTCGTATACAATTACGCAAGCAGATCAGATTGTACTTCAGCTAAAACAGCTGATCGTAGCAAAGTTGTTGCACTTCGGAGCTTGTAGACAGCTCAACTAAAAACATGATTATTTAGTAGGTTTTATTTCAACGTATAATTTAAATTGGCGATATGTTGATGTCGGTAGTTAAAGCACCTCCAAGGTTTTCGATCTCCAAATTAAAAGTATATTCTCAGCCCGAAGCCTGACTTGACAACTTTAGCTGTTTCAGCTGGCAGAAGAGAGGCCAAATTGCAGTCGGGACGATATCACCCAAACTAACGGTTATGGCTGCAATCACTTGTATTGGAGAGAAATTAGCTTGCAGCCAGGAAAATGGTGACCAATTTCGCTGGAGGGACAGCCTCGCTGAAGACATTCCCATTAACATCCCATTTTTTGGATGTTCGACTAGGCAAGGAAATTGAACTTACTGTGCCCTGTCATCGTTAATCGACAGGCTTAACCATTACGTAGACAATTCCAAGTAAACTCGCTTTCCAATTCAGCTCCTCATTTTATGGGTGTTGAAAGAGAGCTTTAGGTCTTGAGATTACACTACTGATTAATTCAAGAAAACCATAATATGGTGCAATTACCGACATAACAGAGTATTTGGTTGGATATAAAATGTTAACCACGGGTAAAGAAGAAAACATATATCAAATATTGTTTTGCTTAATATTTTTAAAACTTGTTACTAACAAATAAGTTATGCCGACACTGGCAGCAGGTAGCAAATTTTAACCAAGCCCATGCTTTAGCCAGGTTTCTTACAAGAAGACAAAACATCAGATAAGCAACAAACTGCCTAAGTTAGAAGTAGACAAAATTTCAACGCAATTGACTTTGCGCCCGACGAGAAACGATTATCTTTATTTTAATTTCTTTGTTTCATTTCGTTACGAGCTTGTGAAACTCCTGTTTTGATTTGCGAATTGACATCTAGTTGTATAAATGCTATTTGGGTTAAAGTTATTGTTTATGCGCTCACCGCTTCTGTATCGGTGCATGCAGATGACTATAATTATTTGCATTATCGCAATGATACAGGCAACATCATACCAGTTACATTATTTTATCGTCAATTTTAAACATTTTCGCTACTGAAAGGAAAGCATAAGTCATTTAACTTGTATTAAGATAATCGTTTCGTATTGAAATATCGCCTTGGTCGTTAAATCAATACTTATTACAAAACAAAATATTGCAATAAAGCTCAAAGTCTCTCTCTCTTGAAGTACGTTAACAAAAATAATTGGTTAAAACCTTACTTTAACACAATTTTTCTAGTCACATTTGCCCTGTCGCTGAGATACACACTATTGCGCTAGCGTGTATGAGACATCGTCGCATTTGCTTGCATTAGTGATTCCCAAATTTTTCATTTCCAACGTTCCGCTCCTTAATTCATCGAAATGCTTTATTGACACAATTTACTTTTGTTTTTGCCCATGTCAACAAATTCTTACGTGGCCTGAGGCATCTTTATCTGACTCCCGAATTTAGTCAAGCTAGACTTATATAAACGATTTTGACTCGTTTACTCCAGATATTTCTCACGCCGTTTTAGTGTCAAAAAATATGACATATACTGAAAGTTTGTGGTATTGCTGACAACAATTCAAATACGGGAAGTGTATGTTGGAAACTTGAAGCAATGATAAGCCGGATGTTATTAGCAGCCAACAAGGCGAGAATTTGATAAGCACAATGCACCAACAGAGTTCTTACTGTTGCTTGAATAGTTATTTTTGATTAGATCTTAAATCCTTGTTTAAATCGCAGTTTTAAAATTATTTGTATATGAGACTTTTTTCATGCCTTCAAATCAAAAGATTCCTCTGATTATCAATGAGGGTTCACTAGGAATTAGAATTTTATAATTATTATAATTATTACCGGCCTTTTAACATCGACATCAACAACATTTCAAAATGAGACCTGCTTATCATATTGTTTAAAGAAAAGAAAACGTAGCTGCTGGACATTTGTCGGATCAAATGTGTTTACCAAGATTATTGGTCTCAAACATGTGCGTCCATTAGCCATTTCATCAAGAAACCTACAATAAATATTTAACATGTTACTGAAAAGCTTGTTAGATCAGCCGATTAGTTTTATAAACTAGTATAGTACTAAGTTTGACTAGAATTTCCAATGGTACGCACTGCGTTATTTAAGTTGATTTTCTTTATCATCAATATATTATTGCTCTTTAAACATCAATTCAACAAATTTCCACCTCAAATTTTCTTACATTTACAAAATAAATCATTTTAATTTATTTAATTTATTAACATTATCGGATATTACGCTTTGACTAATATATTTAACTGATATACTAATATATTTAACTGAATTTTAACTGAACTCCTGCTAACGGTGCTGGCAGTGAAGAGCTCTTAGGTTACATGGCAAAACCAAAACTGATCGTTAAGATATTGGTGTGGGAATCGGTAAAATTTATTTCAACGAATGTGAAATGCGACTTACAATAGTTGATGATTCATGAAAAATTGCAAATGCCAATCAAGGAAACAAACTAGAAAAGCCACGTCAAATATTTAAAATGATTGTTTTAGGGAAATGCCAATTGTCTACAATTTTAGACCAGTTTATGGGAGAGAAGTTATGCTAATAAACTTTTTTTAAGCAGATTAAATGTATTGGCTAGGATCGTTGATCTTTAGCAAGCGTATCCATTAATCCGCTGCCTGAGTTGGAACATCTTTTGCCTACTGTTGTTTTTCATGAATCAGCAAACATCCAATATCTTGCTTAAATGAAATTCAAAGTTTTGTAAATAAAATGGGTTTTCCCTACTTACCAAATTTTTATCATACCATATATTCTGGTTGATTTTATAAATTTGTAAGAGAGTTTTTCAAAATGCTGAAACTGCTGGCGAATGTTTTAAGTTTACTTGACGACTCTGCGGCTTTCACTCCTTGACGACTTGTTCTGAGCGAATGACCACATCCGCTGCTGTGACTATCAACAAAAACTCCTACAAATGTAAGCGACTGAAAAAGGGGCCTGCCACATTCTCGTGCCAACGATTGAAAAGGGGACAGCCACCTTCGCAGCGCCCTGCTATTTCTTACATATATTGAATATATTGCGCTATTCAGGTAATGCTGTCAATTGCAATGTCTTATCTCAAGTCAATAAACTTAATACGTTCTTATGTTGCTATATACAACTGCTATAGCGACCATTCTTTTGTAAATATATATTTAATCTGAAGTTTTAAATAAACCCTTGTATTAATGAATGGACAGTCTTAAGTTAATCGTAATCCCTAAAAGTTTAAGCCGAGCATAAAATGTCTGTTTTAAATAAATAACTATGAGTGTCCGCTTTACTTATTAATAGGATGGCTTGTTTAATTTGAAAAATAATAAATAAATACAACAAAAATTTAATTAAACGTATGTAAGAATTAGCATGGCGTTGCGAAGGTGGCAGCCCCTTAATTCGATTATCTTCGATTGGAACTGTCCTGTTATGTAAAGTTGTGGACAGTCACTACAGTAAAGCCCGGCAATCGTGTGATGTCATTAAGAAGAGAAAGTCGTTTAGTTGATCAGTGGTATTAAGAAATAGTTGTTAAGCAGATAACCGTTGTCACATTAGACTACCAATCACCTGTATATTATTATTATTATATTATACTGTATAAATAAAACTACACATCACCTTTCATTTGGGAGCTCAACCGTGCCAGAACGTTGACCAAGCAGAACTGAACAGATACGCGGTCAGATACGCAAAGGTAAATTAAATTGAGTAACGAGGAAGAAAGGTAGACGGCGGTGTGAATTTTGTGCTAAAGCCAGCGAGAATTGAGAGAACGATCCGACTCAACCAGGAAAACCTGCAGCAAATAATGCAGCTGGTGATACTGGAAATTCAGGCGAATGGAGTAAAAGAAAGTGAGCCAGTGGTGTCGGTAAAGGGCTTTTCTAAAGTCGAACCGGACTTCGATGGGGACTCGGTGTTGGTAGCGAAATGGTTAACATATTTTGAACGAAATGCAAACGCCTGTGGATTGAATGGACAGCAAAAATATGTTAAAGCGTGCGTGCAAAAATAACCGGTGCTGCTTAATTATTTCAGGAGTCGGAGCTCGCAAGTTTGTATGACGAACAAATGAGGACTCTTCTCAGAAAGTTCTGGGAAAACTTTGTAAGCGCCGAAAAACACGAGTAGCTGCAAAGCAAAGAGAAAATGAGTGCGAGACTAATAAAAAGCTCAAAACAAGATACTGCTATTGTGAGTATACAAAAGAGGAAGAGAGGAGCAATGTGCACAGCTAAAATGAGTAGAAGCTGTATAAAACCAAAAATTTTAGCGTCAAAAACAGAGGGCATAGTGAAAAAGCAAACATTTCCTTAAATTGCAGCTCGTCTGATCACCTGCGTCGGGACTGTATGATATCAAAAGTGTTTTACGTGAGCTCCTGCCGCGATGGCCTAATCTCACTGTGCCAAGCACGGGTTGGAAAGACGCCAACAACCGTTCCCCTTGGAACAATGTTCCGCAGGTGCCTATTGATGTCACTTCCGTCAGATCATGAGATCCTCCTAGCTGAGGAGCGAGGCTTATCTAAATATCTGCTGATCTTTGGTCTCACAGCAGCCGGTTGTATAACGCAACTTCACACTGAGTCGGAAGGCTCTATCCGCATTTGGGTGTTAAACCACAGCCACCACGTTACTACCCTATTGGTCGCAACCAATTAACCGGACGGAACCGAAGTTCCGCGGGCACCGGTTACCCGTGGTACCAGACTTTAGTCTCCGGTCGGACCTCGCGCTATGAAAAGCACTTCCAATTCGTACTCACTGACAGTACCGGGTTGACGACCCACAAACAAGAAATAGACATAGCTGTATAGGAATAGAGTAAAGATGGAACAGTCTAAACCATGTTCATGGACATGATTTCCACACTGTGAGGTGCGAGACCTATACCTGACTCTTCCGCACGATGCGGCATTCTGTTATTAGTCAAAGACCAAATCGCTGGGGCCGAAGCCGAGACGACCAGCATGTGTCCCCTACAATCCAAAAAAAAGATGTGACATTGGCCCTGCAACCAACGCCCGTGGTACCAGACAAGTACTTTGGTCAGGACTCGCTCTCAAGAAAGCTGCCATACACTCATACACTCTCTACCTACCCCATTTCAATCAAAACAGTCACACATTCGCATTCATACTCGTCCTTGTCGCTCCAATCAAACGACGCTTTACCGAAAATGCAGATCGAGCGGACTCATTTATGCTAGAGACCCTATCACTAGTAGAGAGGAGATGACTTAAGTTATGCCCACCACTATCCTGAGACACACCGATTAAAAATTGGTCACGCAGACCACTGTAGGAAGGGCAGACAAAAAGGACGTGATGCCAGGTTTCGTCGGCCGAGCCACAATGGCATTCCGCTGTTGGGCTAAGGCTCCTCAGATGCAAAAATGCATTGAGGGAACCATGCCCAGTCAGCAGAAACCCGAGACCCAGGTTAAATCCGAAGTCCGGTCGGCTATGGACGAAAGTGACATCCGGAATGAACCGGTGGGTCGTTCGCCCAATTTGGGTGGTGTTCCATCTGATTTATCAATCTGACAGAACACAATCAAACATTAGCGACTTGTAGTCGCTAATCCCAAACCTCTCTACATCTAAATCAGCTAGCCACTCATTCTGCAGCAGCGGTAGCCGCCTCTTGATCTTGAACATTAGGGCTCGTCGCCTAAATTCCAAGTCAAGAGGGACCACACCCAGCAAAACCTGCATTACCTCCGTAGAGACAGTGTGACATACAGGCATACAGCCTAGCATGATCACACGCTGGCATGACAATAAATCCTTTTTGCCTCGAACAGACGCTGCTGCCCTGTACCAAACAGATGATCCATATGCTGCACATGCAACAAACAGACCACCATTAATGGTACGAACAGTGCACCTGCTGGGGCCCCACTCATTGCGCAATATGCGGCGTACTTGAACAACACAACCAACGAGGCGTCTTTTCAGGCTTGCGATATGAGTCGAAAATGAAAGTCTGTCGCCAACATGGGTGCCTAGGTATTAAATCTCTGTAGCATATTTTAGAGTTGCGTCATTTAGCCTAACAACAGGAGGTCGACTAGATGACAAGTTGCCCTTAAGCAACATTGTCACCGTCTTGTCCATTGCCAGACTGACGCCCACACTGTCACCCCATGCTTTGACAGTGGGCAAGCACGACGCCGCGCTTGTCTCTAATGCTGCACGCGACTGTCCCTCAATCATGATGAGCAGGTCATCAGCGTATGCTGTAGAGTGGTCCGAGCTGATCCAGCAAAAAGTCCGTCATGAAGTTCCATATGAATGGACCACAGATGGAGCCCTGCGGACAGCCACGAACGACATCCACAAGTGCCTCGTCGTTTAATCCGACGGCACACGCTTTCCTGTCAGAGAAATAACTCTCCCAAAGAGAGATATCCCGACAGCGACGATCCCTCAGTATTCTGAGAACACTAGGCCAGCTCAAATAGGCGAATGCACCCTTGAAATTTATAAATATGCCAAGAACAGACTTGGAGCTGCTTAATTCAACAGAATCAAGCACATGTTTCCAAGTATCCTCTGTGCACATACCTACAGTAAAGCCAAATTGTCTATTAGACATTTGGCCACTGACTAACTCCTGAAGCCTTTCTACCAGCACCCTTTCCAGTACTTTTCCAAGCACTGGAGGGAGGCTGATGCCCCGAAAGGACCGAGGATTACTCCTGATCTTATTAGGCAACTTCAGGAGGACAACTTCCTTCGCACACTTTCACTTCCTGGGGAAGTAACTCTCCCTCACACACTTACGGAAGTATTTTGGTATGGAGGACCATGCGCTCATACACAATGCCCCAGTGAAGCCATCCATGCCTGGCGACGAGAGAGCCGAAACCAGCTCAGTCATACTAAGAGGATCAGCCGGAGTCACCACGCTAGGTGGCAATCTCGACCGATCCTCCCTAGGGAAAAATTCCATAAACAACGCATTCATGCAGTCCTTCCATGTTGTAAGATGAACACCGTCAACATGGAGGCTGCCGATAGTTGTCTGCTTCCTACTTCCACCAATTTTATAAACACGACCCCAGGGATCGTGTTTATTGCGTTCAATAAATGTACGCCATTCATTCTCTTTCACACTTACAAGCATAAGCTTCTAGTCATTCAGACACCGACTTTAATTTGATTTGAGCTGGCTATCCGCATTGGCAAAACGAGCTCTTTGGAATCGCTTCCTCAAAGCCCGAACTTACCGCCGCTTCATAGTCAGTTCATGTGTTCACCATTTAATACGGCTGGAATTCACCTTTCGGTGCCTTCCAAACGCTGGTCGTTTGCATGAGCTAACCAATCATCAGCTGTGTCGACCTACTCATCGACATTTAAAGTGCCAAATGCACATAGTGAGAGTTGAGAAGCAGCTTCGGTCATGAATGCGTCGTGAAGGCGCCAGTTGGCCCTAGCAGTACACCACATATTTAACATAGAGCAACTATTGGTTCGCATGGCACAAGTGACGACAATCTCAATGGGATTGTGGTCACTGATGCCATGCTCACCTGGGACAGACCAGCTAAAAGTAAAGCTGGCCGCTGCTACCTTAATCACTAGGGTGACATCAATGTCACTATACCATATCGCACCACTAAAAGTATACCACTCACTGGGTTGGTTAAGGGCCCGCACATCTCGGGACACGGCCCATTCGGTCAGCAGCTCGCCCCGAGTATAGCTAGGATATCCAAGCACATACCTGGATATCTTGCTAAGCCACAGAGGCGAGGCTGCATTTGCGTCTAAACAAAAGATGACTGACACATTGCCAACGAGCTGTAGTACCTCATCCATATAAATTATATACGGTTCGATTTCTTCACCGAACTTACAGTATATACTACCTGCAACTAATCTGCCAAAGCTACCTTGCAGACTGATGGTTACCCCATAGTCAGTAGAGTGCACAATAGTACACTCAATACTGACATCGTTGGCCACCACTGCTGAATTAGCCCTGCTGTCAGTAAAAGCCTACGGCTGTCAGTAAAAGCATACGGCTCCTGCAGCAGGGCTACTACACTATTCCTCTCTAGCATAAGTGCGCCCAAATCACACATAGCGAAAAACGCCCCCTGACAGTTTAACTGATGGACCTTGCAAGCCTGATTCATGCATTTGGCCGCAATGTGGCCCAATTGACCACATTGACGGCAGACATCGGCCTTAAGCCGGCATTGGGAAACCTTGTGGTCGAATCCGACGCACCTGTGGCAGGCATACGTACGGACCAGCGGTCGACAGCGGTATGAAAACCACATGAAAAGTGTATAAAAGCTTAAGAACGAGCGCGTGGTCAGAACACTGCAATTTACCAGGGGGCGACTGCATACACAGTAGAGGCATGACCTCGAGCAGCCGATCGAGATAAAAAAGCAATTGGAAAAAGATCTGTCGGATGACGACGAGAAAGTTGAGGAACAACGTCAGATTGTGGGTTTATTGAAACGTAAGGCACAGAAGATGATCAATGAGATAAACGACTTGCGCAGGCTGCTCGAGGATCAAAATACTCGGAACAATTTATTTTAAAAGAAGCAGCGCAATTATGAATCCGAGTGTCAGATCCTTCAAAATGTGGCAATCTATGAACTTCAGGCAAAAAAGCGTTTGGACGCGAAAATTATGTACTTCAGTCCTAAAAATGTACGCTAGAACAAAAATTGACGGATATGCGTCTGGATCTTGAAATAAAAGAGGAGAAATTTGCGTCGCTGCAACGTAGGTAAAGGAAATGACCGTCGGTAGTTGCTCTAACGAAGAGGTACCGCAGCTGTGACGCTGCAAAAACAGAAGAGAATGTCCTCTCAAGGAACAGGACGTGGAATAAAGGAAGTAGATTAAATAGAGTAGTTTTTACTGGAGCGTAAACAAGTTACTCGTGCGTGTCTTGAGGTACAAGGCAACCGAAGTAAGAAATCGCTAAAAAAAATAAGTGAAAAACAAGCTCATGCATTCAAAATTCGGAAAATACAGTCACAAGATATTGTCAAGAAATTACAAATATTATATTAAATTTGTATTTCCGATGGTCGTAAAATTTGTGTGGCTTTTTGTAACAAAATGGACTGGAGGCGCAGCGTTTACTTTAAATGCATTTAAGGAGGTTCGCAGAAATAAATGGGGGTTTTTGTGGTGTGGACAGACGACAGTGAGGACGGCCGAGTGTAAGAAGTAGCAGGGCGTTGCAAAGGTTGCAGCCCCCTGTTTGGATCTTCATTATACCATAGTAGCAGCATTTTGCCGTCGTTTGAAAATGTTCTGTATTACATTAAATATGGCAGCTTCGACGAAATTAAATTCTTCATATTGAAGATTTCAAGTACGTCGTTTTGGAGTATGTCGTGTAACATTAATTAATATATGTACTTACAATATACAGAACAGAGTAAAAAATAAACCTTGCAGTATTGCAATTTATTGCAAGTTTTTCGTAGAACTATATAAATGTTTAATATACATGGGCGGAACAAGCCAATAAGCACCAACTTTCATGCGTTCTTTCATTTTTAAAACAATTGTTTGACAAACTGTATACATATATATACATATGTGTGTATGTATATCTCTTACCTAGAAAATGTTGTTCTAATTTCATCGAATGACTAATAAGATAATGTGTACTATTATTATGTATTTATGTATTTATTAAAATGTTTTTGTGAAGAAAAACAAAAATTTGAATACAATATTATTTTAAGTAAATCCATAGGAAATAATGGAAAATAACGATCATATACAAATATGTAATTCAATCTATTTATTGCGAGTTTTGGGCTTTTTTAATTAGTCTAATATATTTACCCATGATCAAAACATTTTATTATATATCAATATTCGCTTATAAACTGTATAATCATTTTTTACTTATATTTTCAAAAAAAGAACCAGCAACCTTAATGAATTATTTTCATATTGTTGTCGTTAACTTTATCGATAACGATTGCTATCATTAACTTTATCGACAACATTACCAACATATGTAAGAATACGTACATATTCGTTTATTAATAACTTCAGAATAGAGAAAGAAAAATAGTTAAAAAAAGATTACTTCAAAAATAAATTTTTAAAAAATGGGTAATTTTTTAAGCAGACAGAACGCAGGTGTTGAAGAAGCTAATCATATTGCCAATAATGCTTATAAATATCCACCTCGCATCGGAAATTTTTTTGGTACTCATTTTATTATGGGGGGCGAGCGTTTTGACACACCTCAACCAGAATCATATCTTTTTGGCGAGAATGCAGATTTGAATTTTTTGGGCAATCGCCCCGCATCGTTTCCATATCCTCCGCCACAAGCCAATGAACCAACTAAGACGTTAAAGAGTCTTGTCAATGTGCGCAAGGAATCCGTCCGTTTTGTGCGCGTGCTTAATGATAAAATTCCTAAATCTGTTAATAATCCAGTGGACCCTACACAAAGAAATGACGAAGGAAAGAACGGTGAATATAGCAACGATACGCTGGATTGTAATGTTCTTAATAACATGGTCGAATGCAATGACAGTTCTGGTCCTAGATTGTCAAATTGTTGTTATAATATTGAATTTACTTTTGATTGCGACGCAAAATGTGCTATTACGGTGTATTATTTTTGTACAGAAGATATGAGCCCAAATGGGGTGACACTTACACCACGAGATGGGTTAACGCTTATTTCAGATACATACCACTATGAAAAAGGCATCAATCAGTGCTTTTCTCAACCCAGCCACGTTTTTAATCCACAACTTATACCTGAAGATGACCTTATCTATAACTCAGGTCGCGATCAATATCCCATAGCCATACACTGCGTTATCGAGGAGGGCAACGATGAATGTCATCAGTCGCATACAACTATTTGTGTAATCGATCACCATCCTGAAACAAATACTTACGTGCTACGCGCACTTAAACAAAAGATATTTGTAGATGGGTTGAGCTACTTACTTCAAGAGATTTACGGAATTGAGAATAAAGCCGTTAACAAGTCCTCTCTAGATGAGGAAACTGATGACCATGGCAGTGAGTGCGTTATCTGTATGAGCGAAACCCGTGATACACTAATATTACCGTGCCGGCATCTCTGCTTATGCAACTCATGTGCTGATTCTTTACGATATCAAGCTAATAACTGTCCTATATGTCGGGCTCCATTTCGCGCACTGTTACAAATACGAGCCGTTCAAAAAGGCATAAACACTCATATGCAGCAAAGTACGACAAATTCTGTTACTGGAGAGTCAACTTCTTTAGACGTTCCTCCAGGTTATATACCTGTATCACTTATTGAAGCACTTAATGGACCTCCACAGTATATGGTGCGCACCAGGTATTCAAACATCAATAAAAAAAACTTTTAAATTGTTAATTTAAAAAATTCATCATTGTATTATATTCTTATTGTAGTAACAATATCTAATATTTTCATTTATTACGGCAACATCTACGTTCACATAAGTAGCTTGATTGTAAGGTGTAAGTTGTTTTTTTAATGATTTATTCAAAATTCGTTTTCATTTTATATTAGATAACATAATGCCAAATAATAGAATAAACTAGAGAGAAAAAAATAAATAAAATCAAAAGAATAGACAATTGTAGCAGTTTGCATCACTATTTAAGATCATCAATTTGATTATTTAGTTAACAAAATTTAGTTGTTTAATTAAAACTATAAAATTTACAGTTTTTGTGTAGTATGATAAAATAAAGTCAAATTTTTTTTTTTATCATGTTGGGTATTTGGCAGTTACATCCAATGATTTTAAATTTTTGTATGATTCTTACTGTCTTTGTTTGGTTACGCACCAAAAAGATACGATGCTGCGCTGTCTCCTTTACTCAAAGTTAAGAGATAATCTAGTAGAAATCATCCTCTCTATAGCTTTAGAACATACATTAGTATATGTAATAGTAGTAGTATATGTAAGTCATTTTGTAGTTTAATTTGTCCTTTTTCGTTATTAAAACTTCGCTTAACATTCTCGTGTCGTAGTGTCATTGCTCGGATGCTCAATATATAAAAATGTCGTCTCGAAATAGTTATAAACCATAGCTCGTAGTCTATGCCTAATAAACATATATCAATTATTAAATTTATTATTTTAATCGCTACCAAAAAAGCTTGGTAGCCAAAAAAAAACATTCTTATTTAATTATTTTTTATTACCAATACAAAGTTTTTATAAGTTATTTTGTTTTTTAAAACTATAATGTAATTTAGTAAAATTTTAATTATTTTAATTATTTATAATATTTGAATTTTAACAGACACGGTGACCACGATATAACAGACAATGTGAAAGTGGCTGCATCTACAATTACCAATAACGATATTAAAGAGAATTCACCATTGAAGTCTAGTATTCACCGACGATCAAAAATTAAAAAAAATGTTTCAACTTGTACGAGAGGTTATGAGGTGGATACACTTCCCAATTCAACTGGTAGTAACTTTGCGCAATCAAATTTGAAAATTGAAAGCGATTTAATGAAGTCCGTGGATAGTATTTCACCAAAAGCATCCTCTATCATGATAAATGATTCAACAGAGGCACAAAATATACACATAGTAAATGAGTGCGTTATTGCTACTAATGATGAAATTGATGAAGATAGCGAGAATGAAAATCTATCACCTCTTTTATCTTCTGAAATAAAAGAAAAGAGTAAATCATGCAAATTGAACAAGCCAGTTTATCTAGATAGCGGGGAAGTACGAGACCCAACTAATACCGTTAGCATCAAGGTTGCGGATAATTGTATCACTCCGGCAGATGAAATAATTGTTCCACAGTGCAAAATAAATACGTCGGTAAACCGAGCCTTACATACGACCGTGCCTAAAGGTAACAGTGGTCCAGCCATAGATTCAAGCTCAATAGCAAACAACATAAATGCTGAGGACTCCGATTATTTTACACCCGAAGACACGCAAATTTCAATTTTAAGTCCATTATGTCCTGCAGAACGCAACAAAAGTAACGATCCCTTGTGTAAGTGCAGTGTAACAATTTGCGATAGCAGTGAAATTATTATATCCAACGCTGTTGTAGTTGGCTATAGCAGTACACTGAAAAAAAATCAGAATTTACACAAAAAGTCTACATCCGTCGGTAACATTATGGGACCTACTACTGGAATACCCCCTTGTGGTGGATTTATTGATTTAAAGAGCAATAATGTAAGCTCTCTTCCAGGTGAGTCCGGATGTATTAATTTGTGAAAAATAAATAGATAAAATTATACATTGTTAACAGATATGTTGGATAGCCCAGTTAGCGGAAATTCTACATCAACAAGAAGCTCTAGTGACAGCTACTCATCAAGTTCATCCACTAAACAGTTAATTAGCTCTAACGCATCTACAACTGCAGCAAATATAATTGTAGATGATAAAACCACTCTTCAAAATGCTGTTAACGTTTAATTGAAGTTTTCTTAGTAAAAAGTTTCATTATATTAGAAATACAATTTTCTATAATATATATAAAAATCAACATATTTATCTCATAGTACATAAAATGATACAACACCATTGTTATTAATAATAATAAAATATTGCATAATTTAGTAAAATTTGGTTATTTAAAATAAAACCATTTCAAAACAGTAAATCTTAAATATTGTTTTTTAATTGTTACCTTTACCTACTGGTAGTAAAAATATTATTATGCTCTTTTCGATTCAAATATCTATACATTTATTTTTCTTTAATTAAAGTATTTACAAAAAAACTAAACAAAAACACTTTAGTTCAGCTTACTCGACTTCATTCCCCCGAAACCAAAGAGCATTGATACAACTAGAGATGAACTAAGAAAATTCGCGAAAAAACCAGGAGCCGCGTAAGCTCGGTGCGGAATGGAACCAAGAAACGAAAATAAAGACAATCGTTGCCCGTCGGCGCAAAGTCAATTTCGTTGATATTTTGTCTCCTTCTAACTTAGGCAGTTTGTCACTTGACTGATATTTTGTCTTCTTTCAAGAAGAATGAGTAAAGCAAGGGCTCGTTTACAATTTTCTACCTACTGCCAGTGCCGGCGCAGCACACACTAATGTAGTTCCTTCGTATTGCTACACAGCCCATTTGTTAGTATGTGAGTGCGAATACAAGAAATTTGAAGCAAAACAATATTTGCTACAAGTGCTAAGCAGACACTTGCCAGACTTGACTAGCTTGATCATTTGACAATCTGAAGGAGTTTAATGTCTATTGTTTCCTTCTGAGGCATCCCAATACTAAAAGTATTTTAAAATGTTATTGTAATTATAATAATCTATAAATATTTATTTCCCAATTTAAATGATTTTAATATATAGGGACTGTAGGGCACGTTAAATATTCCCTGAAACAAATAAGATTGCAACATAAAGTGGTCCATAATTATTCAAAATCATATTTGGCCTCATGAATGAATTTGCTGGTCTCACAATATTTCACAAATTGACGATTTGCCACAGCTGCAAGAACTTCTTCGTCAGACTCTGATTCTAACACCAACGCATAGAGCTCCTATAATACGAGCGCCTAATGGTATTGTGTGTGTGCGACTCGCAGACGAAAAGTTCTTTGCCTGGCATAACTTTGACAAAATCTTACTTTAATTCAATTCTTCTAGTCATATTTGGCCTGCCGCTGATCTTCACACTATTGCACTTGCGTGTATGACACAGCGGCGTATTTGCTAGTATTAGTGCTTCCCAAATTTTAATTTTTGCCTTTCGAGGGTAAACTTACATTTTACTCAAGTGCGGCAACATTGAAAATAAGTATGTGCTAAACTACACCCTGTACATACTGTTGATAGGTGCACAGCATTCATTTCACGACTTTTAGAAAATTGGAATAAACAGTGGGATTGCTTTTTATACATTGATAAATTGAATATAAAAAGGATCTTCGAAAAGATAGCTTTTGTCCCCAATTAATAATATGTCGTAGAATAGAATAGGCGAGGATTAGCCAATGGCAGAAGACAAAATACATTTTTCTGTATCTTGTTTACATTTTTGCTTTTGATTTTTCGTTTCGTTTTCACTTTGCCCTACCGAGCTTAAGTCGGCGCACGGTTTTCAATTTCATTTCCATCGTTCCACCCCTTAATTCATCTCTAGTTGTATCAATGCTCTTTG